>MU181979.1:0-13865 GCA_016904865.1 Pissodes strobi
GTAGGTATATATAGCAAATATTCATTTAATTTATTTTGCTACATTTTTCATTTTACGATAATAACAACGCTGTGTCTAGACTCCCGTTACCGGTATCCGAATAAATCCCGGTAAAATGATGAGCATTTAAAGATCCTTTACACAAATAGTGCACTATGTAAACAATCGACCTCTCCTATTGGTCGATCCATCTCGTATTACGATATGTCTGTGTGATGCAATCGATTTCTGTCAAGAGGTCTCGTGGTGTAGAGGTTTAGATCGTTGGGTCTCACCTGGAAAACGCGGGTTCAAACCCCGTTGTTTTTTTAATTATTTTTTAAAGATTATGTTTCTAAACAGCTTTTTTTTCTTGATTTTGGGTATGTCTTGGGATAGATTGGGTTAGCACCTGGTTAGTTTCCTTTTCTGGAGCCCCCGTAGCGAGCGAAGCGAGCGGAGGGCTATGCGGATCGACCAATGGGAAAGGCCGATTTTTATATAGAGCACTATTTGTGTAAAGGATCTTATAATGCAAATGATGAAGTATATATAATGACGTAAAAATCTACCGGTATTTATATCAAGCTATACTAGCCTCCCGGTACCGATGTCCGCATAAATCCCGGTATGTATTGATGACGTAATATTCTGCCGGTGTTTCTATTAGTCCCGTTAGATTTTATAAAATAATTAGCATTTAAAGATCCTTTACAGGCGTAGCCGACTATATCAAAATCGGCCTCTCCTATTGGTCGATCCGCATGACACTCCGCTCGCTACGGAGGCTCAAGAAAAGGAAACTAACCAGATGCTAACCCAATCTAACCCAAGACATACCCAAAATCAAGAAAAAAAACTGTTTAGAAACATAATCTTAAAAAATATATAAAAAAAGCAATGGGGTTCGAACCCGTGCCGTCCGGGTGAGACCCAAGTATCTAAACCTCTACACCACGAGAGCTCTTGCGACAAATTGATTCCATCACGAAGACATATTGTAATACGAGAACAAAATCTACCGGGATTATTCTAAATACCGGTAGACCATTACGTCATCATACCGCCATTATATTTTACCGGGATTTATTCGGATACCGGTACCGGGAGGCTAGACACAGCGTAATAACAAACTAGTAAATCTGCAAACATTGATTAATAAGTTCTTTCTTTTTCATAATCGGTAGTTGATGCTTTGTATCTGAAAAGGTAATGTGGTTTGTTGTATTCTAGCATGTGCCTTACATGTTAATCTTAACTCTATTCCTTCGCCAACAATGCTAAATTACCTACTTGCTTAATTCCAAAGATAACCGAACAAAAACACTAAACATACTTTCGCTTTACCTAAAAGGACAGCACATTATTTTTCAAGATCTTCTTGTAATTGCATTAAGCAGATAACGTAATGCGATTTCTGAAGATAATATATTTTACGAATAAAAATTCAGAATCAATTTCGCAGCATCTCTCCATGCAGATATTTAATCCCAATTCTCAATTACGCGAGGATACAAATAGTTTTCATTTGATTGCTGAATTTTATTTATATCTAAGATATTTAGATGTATCGCGTCCTTGCTCTACTTTGCTGTTTGGATATTCTACAAAATTCTCTAAACTAGTAATTCTGATCTTTTTTAATAGCTTGAAATCCTAAAGCAGCTAAAGCTTTTCAGGAATCATTAACATCCGTAACTTGCCCCATCAGAGTTAAGAAAAATTGCATTTTAAAACTAGCTATTAACATGAAGCTTTCGCATTAATGTTGTTACCGGGTAAACCCAATATTTTAAGAGTGTTTTTACCGCTCCATCATTTCAGAGTTTTTCGGAAAATCATAAATTGTGCGTACCAATTATCAGAAAAATAGATAAACATTATGCACCACATTGAAAAAAGCAGTCGACAAACTAAAATCACAATCAACCTCCACAGTCTCACCAACTATTGGCGAGATCTCTACAACTGAGATTATATCATATAAAATGAAGGGTGCAACAATTTGATGGTATTTAATCTCCCTGAAAGGAATGACACCGCTGAAAAACAGCAATTATTCGATAGCGGGACGGATATCCTCCCAGAAATTACTAATGCAATAGGAATTCAAAAGAAAAACAAGAATGGGTATAGATCTGCCAGGCTGACATTATCCAGTCAACGAGAAGTGCTCTTATTAGTGAAAAATCAATCATAGCTCAAAAGTAAAGAAGTCTATATCAACTTAGATCATCAAGGTGGCAAATCTAAGTGTGAAAAAGCGACAAAATACCATTTTTACTAAAACGCTGACTTCTCACTTTACCTCCAATATGTCAGAGGCAGTCGCTCTAATTTAAATTATCCTTTGTTGGTACGTGAAGTTATTGAATATGTGAGAACATGGCTTAATAAATAATTTAATGATACTGAATTGTATATGCAGGATTAGAGGATATACGCCAGTATTTGTTCTAGAGGTGGTGAAGTTCTACTTACGAGCCACAGATCGATCAAAAGCAACTTTTGGTAGAATATAATGCAGGATGGTCAAAATTATAAGCGTGAAATCTCTGTAGAATACCACCGAATGACCGAATTTGAATGGTCTTCGTGAGATAAGCTTAGCAAAGAACGTTGCAACTTCGTATATGCATTAGGCATTAGGTTCAAGTTTTCTGAAGGGTATATTATGGCGATATTTTTAGTGTAAATGCCAGGAATTCTGCGCTATTTTAAGTAGAATACTAATGAACATTTCGTTTGATATCCCAGAGTAATATCATATCTGCATTTACGTCAAGTAAAAAATATTTATAGTTAGCTGACATAAATACATAGCGGTTTATACTTCATGAGCAATATAGTAGGCCACCGTATGGCGTTCCTATATAAACAACCACCGAACATGCCGAAATTGCAGTAAAGAAGTTTATTCCTTTGGCTCTACTAATAATAGCACAAAGGCTTATGAGGCTATGTAATATCCGGCTTTACCAGCAGCGTTAAGAGACATTTGGTATCAAAGCATAACACAACAAAAAGGTCTAACAACTTAAAAAGACTTCGTTTTCAATTTAAATTCCCTGGGACCAGCATCGGTGATGGCGCTTGGGAGTCGATTTTCGTTTTGACCAAATTATGGCTCCTTTTATCGATATTATTCAATAATAAAAAGAGGAGATTTATTATAGTAAAATTATTACTCTAGCGTTAAGCTTTCATTCTATATTAGTCGACGACAATAATAAAACATCACACTCCCCGAAAAACTAATGATAATAGTTTAAAACATACAGTCATATTGTTTATTATTTAGCCAATTAATCGCGACAAGTTTTGCATAGCAGAAATGAAAGTAATTCCCAGTATCCATAAAAAATTTACTTAATAATTAATTTGAATCTTTTGAACACAGATAATCCTCAAAAAATAATTTCTTGCATCTTGCACAAAAATCGATTCTAGAAGATACTGGCTAATAAATTTGGCAAAATTTGCCAAATTTAAACTTACTTTAGCTTGTCAAAATGCAGGAATACACGGCGGAAGATAACATAAATGAATTCTGTCCCCGGTTAGAAGCTTTTATAAATAGAGGTAGATCTTCTACAAGATGGCGTGAAGGTTTTCAAATACGTGTATCAAAACGTACACTAGGTCACTAGGAGACCACCATTGGTGGAATAATTTATTAAATACCTATAATCAGTTGAATATCAAACAGGCTATCTGATGATGATGGGATGGTACCCTAGGCGTACGTAAGTATGTAGGGTTACTACTACTGATATTAAGTTTTACTATTTTACCCAGATCTGGGTTTAGTTTATTTATTTACGTATTATCAATTAAGTATATATTGGATGTTAATATTATGATACAAGTATAATTTATTATTATTCGTCTCTAGTTTACCGAGGCACTCCCATTTCACGCTTATAAAAGCTGGAAAAGCGGAACAACAACTGCTAGAAGGGACGACAATATTAGAAGCTGCTTTACTTTAGAAGGAAATTAGAAAAATGTGGAACAGTTAAATTTCGAACAACGCCGAAGGGTAACTCTTTCTTGGTAATAAAAGTATATTTCAAGCAAACAAAAATGTCACTTCTTTCATTTTTAAATTGACAGTGGTTTATTATTATTCATGTCTCATAACACCCCTATGCTAGACAGGTGACAATAGTAAAGCGAGCATTAATAGTACATTATGCAATAAGCATTATTTAATAATAGCTATTAGGACATGAGTATGAGAATTACGATCCGAGCAGGCGAGTGTGTTAATGAATGCCAGTGTCTTAATCGCCATTAAATATGAGTTGCATACACTGTTTTTCCTATGAGCGGCCATAATAAATAAAAACAAGTACCTAAGTAACTATTATAACGTTGCAAATGTTATAAAATCCAGTAGTGCAATTTCTTCCTTTTACTGGTCGATTTGTGTTGTCGATACTGCCGCCACCTTACTTTCGAGTACAATCCACCAGTATCAAGGTATGTTGTTACGAGTCGCTCGAAGCCCTGACTTCGTTTGGAGCACCCTCTTGACGGATGTCATAAGTATTCTTTTTTGGATTGACGGGTGTAGGAGGTCAAAAACGACCAGCGCACAATATATGAAATTATCGTTGCTATTTTCAACCATTAGGTCTAATTACCGACTGATTTTGTCGCGAGATTACTTGGCAAATATACTACCAGGTGCATTTTCTGAAATTATCGGCCATATTTTCCGATAAATATGGTTGACGAATAGTGTGGTTACCCTTCCTATATAAAAAGTTTGTTACATGTTAGTGTGTTTTTTCAAATGGTTAAAATAATTTCTAATTTACCTAGGGACCTTCCTCGAGACTGAATATCCTCCCTTGGGGCTAAACGTCCATCAGCGGCCTTTTCTATACCTACCTAAAAAGTTCCCGGTTCCATTTAGCCAGATAGAGGGCTTTTGTCAAGGAGATACGACCACATGATGGGAAAGTAGCTTCGCAAGAAACGCCGATGGATTCCACGTTTGCAAGAATTAAGTAACATCTGCCATATTTTAAGTTTTATGTTTGAACTTATCGTTAAACGAATATAAGTCGTATACTTTCTTATACCGTACCTATTACCGCTATTGTTCATTTTGTTTAATGAATTAACCATGAAACGGCTGTAGGTCGTCTGTTTTCTGATATCGAACCTGTTTAACTTACAAATTGTTGCCTTTTTCTCCACTGCAATGTACAATTATTTGGAAAATAGAGCCGCTTCCTCTCTGGCTCCAGCTCAAGTGCTAGTTTAGTGACCCTAATGAAGCTGAAAAACCTAAAAGAAAATGGTAATCGGTCGACGTTTCGAGAAACAATTCTGCCCCCGTTGTCAAGAACAAATAAATCTAAAAATGAAAATAATTACTAAATGCAAATAGCAGTAGAAAGCCCGTGCAATTTGTCAAGTTTTGAATTGACTTTGGCAAGATGACATTAACAATGTCATATCGTTTAATTACTATGTTACTGGTCTTTTAGGTTAGTGTGATATTGAAGTGTTATTGGGTAAATAGGTATTTGATTCGTCTGTGAGATGTTATATATCTACCATTTGGTATTATGTGTTTAGGAAGAATTTAATGATTTTTATTTAGAGGTTTAGTTAATACTAATATAGTCTTAATCATCTCCTGATGATGCTAACATGGTTAGCGAAACGCGCGTCGAGTGCAAAAATTCTGTTTCGGTATTGTGGATAAAGCTCTGTTTTAGTGCATGTTGCCGAAGGTTCCAAACCCCAACATAGAGGTTTTGTTAATTTTTAAGTGTTTCTTATCAACTTCAGTTTTTAGTAAAGTCAACCAGATGTTATTAAAAATAAAAAAAGCTGAAGCAAGACATTCATCTTTATTTAATAAGATTAAAGCACTTTCTTTAATTTTACGTTTTTTATATCCCTGGTTTATCAGACGAAATAAAACGAATAGGTAATAAATTTAACATTTTCAAAATAGAAAACACCCTTAGATCCAATCTAACAAAAACAACGCCACTCAATGAAAATAAAATTACAAAAAATGTTATCTATAAGATACCATGTAAATGTAACAAATTTTATATAAGTGAAACTGGTCAAAGACATTTAACCTGAAGAGACGGGACAAATGGTTCTTTGTTTTTCCCCAACATTGAGGCACATCCTATGGTCGATAGATGTAGCGTTGCCAAATTTAAAGTTTACGAGTTACTGTACATACTTTTTTCATATTAAATTATAACATTAAATACTTATTTTCCCCATTTTGAATCATCAAAAACCGGTTCTGAAGTTCTTACATGTCAATCTGGCAATGCCACTTCCCTTGATTCCGCCTTGTTTTACCCCCAAAATATTTAGAGTATGCACGTAGTAAAGTAACTGCACCAATAGATTGAGAGCATTGGAGGTCGACGACCGACGGCTCTTCCCCGTTCGAAGTATACTAACTTGGTAACGTTTCAAAACCAGTGAAGGCACTGCTGTAAATATGTTTATCTACTTTAATTATATTATATACTTACCTAATACGGGTACTTATTAATACAATAGCTTTATAGAAATACCCTTACAATTTACTGGTTTAGCAAATCTAAATAAACCAATTACAATTGCGAATACTCAAGATTTAATCTTTTTTTCGAGATATACCAGTTTATTTAGGAGATTTTTTCCAGTGATAGTAGCATTTATTATGAAATGAAAATATATTTTTAATAGGTATTTAATAGAAGAAAATAGTTATTAAGCTACTTTTTGAATATGTCATTAACCAGATATTTGTCATATTTATATGTTTTTAAATAAAATTTGTATGCTTCAGTTCCTTTTTATTTGTCTCAAAAATAATGATAAGCAATTTATTTTTAGGCTAGCAGTGGTATGATTTAATTTTTCGTTTAACAATTGAGAGCAGAAAAACCCTATGTGTCACAAAAACGTTAAAATCGTGATAAAATTGCGTATTTTTGGTATCTAATAAATTTTGTGTTCAAATTTGAAATTATTCAGGAAATAAGTTTTCGGAAATTTTATTTCATTATTAGCTGCTGAATAGTATATTATGTAATGACCATTCATTGCAAATGTAAGTTGAATATGCTTTTTTCTACGACTGCCCTGAAAATAGACAAAAACGCACTAACACCTGCTCTTGAAAAATGGACATTTCACACGCTTATTCGGGTATTTAGATTAAAGGGCTTCGTCTCCGTTTTAGAGCTTCGCCCTCAAAGGTCCCATTACCAGATCTCTAAAAAAGGGGGCCCAATTATAGGGCTTCACCCCCCGGGAGCCCCTTTTTGCAAAACTGTAGAAAATGGAACTCTTATACCAGGGGCCCCCTTTTAAGACTTGGGGCCCCATTTTAGGGCTTCGCCCCCGGGGGCTCCATTGCTAAATCTGTAAAAAATGAGACTCCCGTACCATAGGCCCCATTCTAGTGTTTCGCCCCCCGGGGCCCCATTTTAGGGCTTCGCCCTCGGAGCCTCTTTTTCAAAATATTTGGAAAATAGGGACCCCACTCCGGTGGCCCCATTTTAGGACTGTGCCCCTAGTTATAGTTTAGCGAGAATCTCTTACTCACGTAGCTTCTCTCATTAGGAATAAAATTTTCTGATAAATCAATAATAAAAATGTTTCCCATATAACATGTAAGTTTCTACCACACTCCCAGTGGGGCACCCTGTATGTAGCAGTCGTAGAAAAAGTATAGTGTGCTACATGTGCTGAAAAGACTTTTTACACTCATGAGACTTTATGACACTCGCTTACGGCTCGTGTCAACAAACTGTCTCATTCGTGTGAAAAGTCTTATTTTCAGCACTTGTTGCACAATATACCATTTCTGTTTTGGTATCATAAAGACGTCTTTTCGATACGCAAAGTAGTGTCCAAAAGAAGCTCTTTTCGACACTATTTTTGATGACTGGTTGCTATGATATTAACAAAATTGTGCAATGTCAAAGCTCACTAGCAAAAATTTCGACACCGTTTTGGATGGAATTCCTAATAATACAGACGTCAAAAGTGACAAGATGGCCGTCCAACTTATGATCGCGACTTGAATAAATTAATGTTTTTCATTAAAAAACGTGCAAAATAGCACTTTTCGCCCAGTTTTCTTTGGTTTTAAATGGACGTTTTAAAGCCTGAATTTGTTCGACGCAACGTGTAGCTTTTTTGTATTTCGTGAGTGATTTCCTATAAATATTTTTTATAAACTTTATATCAAAGTAACGATGGTCGTGCGGTGTGAGGTATGCAAAATCTCCAGCTATTATCATCCGAACCTGAGTTTCCACAAGTAAGTAAAAGTAAATGAAACACAGTAGTACAGTGGGCACCATTTTGTGATGTGATTAATTAATATTTTATAATACTTACCAATGTGTGTGATATTAATTGATAATCTGATATGTTTGCAGTCATTTACCAACCTCTATTAAATCATTTTTTAAGTGAATACTTCTTTGGTTTCATGGCAGTGGTTTTGCAAGGACACGGAAAAATTTCGTGACACAGCAAAATATCTATTTTATGTTAACTAACCTTCAGAACCCATATCTAACCCAAACTAACTAATCTAAATAAAAGATAAATATATGTTAAATAATGCACCCGAATAAATACCATCATTTCTAATTAAACGTATTTACTTTATTGAAATTATTATTATGATGGACACACATTTTCAAAGTCTACGTCTATGAACTGTCCTTGCTTGCGTTCAGGCGGGGGCGGGCAATACTACATTTAGTACTGGGGACGAAGTTTGACAAAAGTTTGTACACGATACATACAAATATAAGGAGACGGGACAATGGTTTTGTTGATATTTTTGCAAGATTTTGTATTTTTATGAATGAGTTGTCGGGTCTCTTTAGGTTAAATGTTTTTGAAACTGGTAGACCATGATCGAAACATATGCATACTTGTCAACATGCATTTGATAAGAATCACAGAATACAATGGAACACTTCAAGTATTTTAGCAAAGGAACCATCACCTAAAACACGTAAAATGTATTGCTTCAACTTATGTTACCTTTGCTAAAAACTGAACTTGATAAGGAACACTTAAAAATTAAGTAAATATTTAAATAAAAATCATTAAATTCTTCCTAAACAGATAATACCAAATTGTAGATATATAACACCTCAAAATCGAATCAATTATTTACGTAATAACACCTCAATATCAAACCAATATAAAATGCCAGTAACCAGTAATTAAACGATATGACATCATTAATGCCATCTTGTCAAATTCAATTCAAAATTTGACAAATTGCACCAGCTTTTTACTGTTATTTACATTTACTAACCATTTTAATTTTTAGAATTGTTCGTTCTTGACATCAAGGGCAGATTTGTTCCTCAAAACGTCGACTGTTTTCCAGTTTCTTTTAGGTTTTTTAGCTTCGTTAGGGTCACTAAACTAGCACTGGTGCTGTTTGCACCCTGGAGCCAGAGCCGAAGCGGCTCTATTTTCCAAAGAATCGTACATTGAAGTGCAGAAAAAGACAAAAATTTCTGAGAATATGAAGCATCCACAACAATATAAAACATATCTACATCAATCGTACCTATTACCGCTGCTGAGAACTTTTGCTTAATGTACTTACTGTCAAACGACTGTACATCGTTTGCTATCTTATATCGTACCTATTATCGTTATTTATGATTAATTAACTTACTGTTAAACGAATGTAGGTCGTTTGCTATCTTATATCGTACCTATTACCGTTACTTCTCGTTTTTATTCAATGAACTTACCGTTTTTGCTTATTGAGCCTTCCGATACACAGCTTTAAGTTACTTAGTATCTGTTTATTTTCATGTTTTCTTTAGATATACTTAATTTATTCATTATCATATCTGATATTATCTCCAGTTGAGAATATATTTTGCTAATATTATGATAGCTAATTGATTTATTTTCACTGTACTTAGCTGTAGGCCCCATGGCAGTAAACTGTTTCACACAACTGTAATTTGCAACTTTCACCTTTCGCCTTAATATCGGTATCAAACTGAGCTCGCTTCGTGTTTACCTGTAGATACTTACCGGCGTTGTATACATTTACAACATAAGTTAATTCATTGATTTAGTATATCTTTATTAACTATTTATTGGTCCAATGATATTATCGCTGTCATGGGGTTGATTTGGATTGGTTTTTGTTTAGTATATACTGCTTATTTTTGGTACTTTGTGACTATCTACGATTAGTCAGAATCTCAAGAATTCAACGTTTAGTTAAAAATATTTCCAAACAGGAATTAGCCAATATTAAGGATATAAGACATATATTAAAACTTTTTTTAATTAGATTTAATAGTCTGATAAACTAGACGATACACAAATCCTCTCATTAGTTTATGGGTGATACCCAAAATTCAACCTAATTAATTGGCTTTGGAGTATTTACGGAAGTATTTAAGATTAGAATATATAGTTTAATTGGAATCATGATGTTCATTTTGGCAAGTTAGTGTTAAAAGTGCCTTTCATTCACACTCTTTATTTCTAAATTTCACGGCATTCTTATCTAGGATATGTTTCTAATTTGTATACTGCCAGCGAATATTAACTATGACAAGAAGGCCCACTCAATGGCAAGAGAGCGCTACAAAGGAATCGTCTTCGTTGCCTGGTCACGTTCGGCGAACTTCGCCGCACACAGGTTGAATTTAAATAAAAGCTGGCCATAAACTAAATTTTCTTTTGCGTTATATCTAATCAAATTTATGACGAAATTATTTATAGCACTCTAATTATAAGATCAATCGACTTACCTGTAAGGAAGATCGATCGGAATTATCCGAGCATCTTCGCCGTCCCTCATTACACTTTGTAGTATACAACTTTTTCCCAATCGGTACAATTTTTAAAGAAGTTATCTAAAAACATTGTGATTCAGCCGACCCTGGCTAGCCGCTCGAGCTTATCGCCTTGATGCGTCATTACAATTTTGGTTCGTGCGATTTTTGATTACATTGCATTTGGGGTGAAAGGGAGAAGGTAAAGACTGGGTGGGTTTGTAATGAGGGACGGCGAAGATGCTCGGATAATTCCGATCGATCTTCCTTACAGGTAAGTCGATTGATCTTATAATTATCCTTCGCATCTTCGCCGTCCCTCATTACACTTTGTAGATGTTTAAAGTATTTGCGATGTAATCTACATTAACTGAAAATTGCGATATTTCTGTAGTCCTAGATTAATTTGTAAGGCCCTTTTTATAAACTAAAATTCAAATTTATAACCATTAGATTTAATAACACACATTATGAAGGTACATATATCATGTTTAAGCTTAACTGATATTAACCTTTAACTTATTTTTAATACTATAACAATATTCTTATGTAATATGATAACAAGTTGGTAAGTAGGTTATAATTGTAGCTACATATTTATATGATTCTACAGAAATTATGGTTCAGTAAACAATATGCAAATCCAGTGGGATTATCCACGCCAAGTTTGTTATAGAATTTTGAGAATACTTTTGATTTTTCTGTCGAGCCAGCTGTCTTTCTGAATGGTTTGTAATGTAACTCCAATTCTTTGAGCTGCTGAAGTTGCCCCGTGTCGCGTGCTGTGTGCCCCAAAGTTTTCCGTGTTTATACTGCTGGCTCTTAGTATTAACTTGACCCATCTGCTAATGGTTTGACTGCTGTCTGGGTGATAAGGCTTTTTGTGAGTGAGTATTACATTTTCTTTGATTTTGCTACTTGTGGTATTGATTGCATCTGCAAATGCAACGATCTATTAGCATATTTACAGTATCTGTGAATGCCGTAATTTCTGTTTTTGAACAGAAAAAATAGGTATGTTCACTAGCTGCAACTGCAATTGCAGACAGTGGAGGGTACGATCGATTGTATCTGCCAATACAACGAACTATTCACCTTTTATTGACTGGTAGCACCCTTTTTTCTTTTGTGCGTTCTATGTAAGTCTCTAATAGTGTGGCTATACATAGTTCAGGTTGATTGGTAAAGTAAGGTAATATCAAATTAGGTTGAAGCCTGTTTAAGCCACCTGCTTTTATTTTATCCGGGAATCTGATTTCAATTATGTATTCATATTTAAAAATATTGTCTATTTTTACTTCCGGGTTGTCAGTGTGCCGGTGTGCCGTTATTAGTATTAAGAGTGTTACTAGCTTTAAAGTTAGATTTGTAGATTTAAGGATTCGTGAAGGTACATGCTCTTTAAGAACTGTAGAACTGGGTAGGAATCCCAAGTAAGTAATTGAGTACTTTGGATTTGGGGGTCCTATGTTAAATGTTCCATTGAGAATCCCTTTTATAACCGCTTCGTCTTTTGTTTAATATTCAATATTGGAGAAAGTGCAGATTTGTGTGAGTTCATGGTAGAGTAGGATGACTCCGAAGACAATTGAATGTTTAGGAGCTCAATAAGTTTACGGTTTTGGTATATATTTGTTGGTGCTTACAAAACCAGAAATTCCCCTATTTATTATAAGTATTTCCGTATTGTTTGAGGGCGCTATCTGTCAATGATTAAATAATTACTTTTATCGCTTCATGAGGTACGCTTTATTATAGAAAGGCTCTCCTGCAATGGGGAAGTTTCATAAATTTTTTATTTTATTTATTTTTTTTTTATTTTTTTTTATTATTATTGCTGATTTTGATAGCCCATGAAAAATAAGTGAACACGTGTTTTTCTTTTTTCTATAAGCCAAAAAATGAGGCAGATACAACGCCTTGAGATGTGCTTATGACGTCACAATACACATGAATTGTTACGTCACACCATGCATAGTATATTTATATATACAAAACTAAAAACTGGTATAGCTCTTGTAATATTCATCTTAGTGGAAATAAAAAATACGTATCGATTTCTTTTTCACTCTTCTATAGTTTGCAATAAAAAATAATCAGTTTAATTTCTCAGGAGACTTCCTAATTTCCCTACAGCCAGGGAAATTTTCTTCCACAATGGTTGTTTCTCTCTGCAAGGAGATGTGAGTAGGTATTTTTCAGGGTAAAAGATAATAGACTGTTCTGCCAGTAGGTCCCTTTTCTCTTGTGTAACTCCGAAAAATGAGCATTGTTGCGCGAGAATAACTACGCTTTTTTCAGAATTTATATAAAACCTAAATCTTGTAATGTTTGTGTAATTTAATTTATACTTTTAAGCTCTCTTTTGAATTACCAATAACTAGCCAATCGACTAAGTAGAGTACAGTTTTTATACCCTTTAATTTTACATATCTTACAACTGGTTCGAGTTTTGTGAAAAGATATGGAGCTGTACATAAACCAAATGAAACACAATTAAATTGGTATAATACGTTGCAAAAAACGAATCTTAACAACTTTTTTGACTAGTGTGCATAGGGATAAGGAAATATGCATTCTTAAGATCAGTTTCCCCAAGAATGCGTATTTAGAAATTAAATTTTTTGCTATGTAGTCTTCTATTTTACTAACCGGAGTGGTGTCCAATTGAAAGGCATTTTATAATCCTGTACCCACTCTATTATTGAACTGTTCGCCTTTAATTTCTGCCAATTTTGAACCAATAATTCTAGTTCAGACGGTTGGCTAATTAAATTATTGAAAGGGAGGGCTAAGGCACTAATCCCAGGGACCATAGTTGTTTCTGTAATTGATACAGTAGTTGTCTTGGCAGGATTTAGTACTCTCTTTGAGATTTAATTTTGATGGTTGGTCTGAGGACATTACAGTTGGCAGCTGGTGGATACTTCTCTATCGTACTGTTTGTTTTTTTTTTTTTTATCTTTTAGTCTTTTTAATAAGTGATTGTACCATCTCCTGAGTATGTAGTTCTGGCCTCGCAGGTATAATTTCCTCGTTTTTTTTTTTTTTTTTTTTTCC
>MU181979.1:13965-44488 GCA_016904865.1 Pissodes strobi
GATTTCCTCGTTTTTTTTTTTTTTTTTTTTGCCTATTAACAAAGCGTGGTCTTTACTACTTTGTTCTGGACCATCTGGTGCTTCTGATGTTGGTAAGTCTTGATTCGGATAAGTTATTTCCTCAGCTAGCGTGAGAGGATCTTCTAATGCATCTGCAAATGCAAAAGATTTTCCTTGGTTTTGCTACTTATTATATCGATTGCATCTGCAAATGCAACGATCTATTAGCCTAGTTACAGCATCTGCAAATGCTGCAATTTTGGTTTTTGAACAGAAAAATAGGTTCATGAATATGTTCACTACCTGCAACTGCAATTGCAGACAGTGGGTACGATCGATTGTATCTGCTAATACAACGAACTATTCACCTTTTTGCTTGCTGCTTAACCCTGGTTATGCTTTCGTCTGCATCTGCAAATGCAACGATTTTTTAGCATATTTACAGTATCTGCAAATACTGTAATTTCTGTTTTGAACAGAAACCAAGAGTGTAATAATTCGCTACCTCCAATGCAATGATTTTATGTAAGAGGGTTGCAATAGTATGGTGGTTATTTGTTTTTGGTGGTTATTTGTGTTTGTCTGCAAATACATAGCACTATACCGTTTTATTTTTGTCAATACATATATCCTTTACATCGGCAAATGTAGGGATATAGTGTGCCTCTAACCACTCCCACATAATACACCTACTGACGTGGAGGCTGTTGGGGCCCTTCACATTTGCAAATGTGAAGGCCAATTTTAGTTAAGTTTATTCGTATCTGCAAATGCGAATTTGTAAATAGGTATTGATATTATTGATTAACATCTCCTGCAAGCAATGTTTACTCCAATTTTTTCCCTCACCGGTCGGCTCATATCAACACGAATTGTTTAAAAATAATGCGTTCCGGCACACATCGCTTCGACAAAGCCGAACGATAACATTCCGATAAATTTATGACGAGCGGCTAAATCCCGAGTTGCAATCCAAAATACTGCGCGCGATGCGACACGAATCCATGTCTACGTCCTAGCAAAATTTCTATTAATTTACCTTTTTCCCTTAATTTTGACTACGTTGGGGTTTGGAACCTTCGGCAACATGCAGTAAAACAGAGTTTTATCCACAATACCGAGACAGAATATTTGCACTCGACGCGCGTTTCGCTAACCATGTTAGCATCATCAGGAGATGATTAAAACTGACTTAATTTTGGGTTACTTTGGGTTAGCCTTGGGTTAGTTTTGGTTAGCACTTGGTTAGTTCTTGTTGATTGATCCCCCGTTGCGAGCAAAGCGAACGGAGGGGCATGCAAAGCTATAATAATACCCATCTTGGGTTTTAGTCGCTCCTAAATTATGAGTCAGCTTGCCTTTGTGGCTAGTTTTTAAGGGTTAATTTCGTGACAAAAGGGCACTCTTCGATTTACTTAATTTTTATTTATTTATTTTTTAATTATTTATTAATGCAGTAATAACAATAATTACAATATACATAGTCCTTAATCCTCTAGACAGTGTTTTTAACACTGGTATTGAGGATAATTGCATTTTAGTAATAATAACAGTACGATTTCCTATAAACTCTCTAGTATTGTGGCTATGAATATCCTTTGAAATTATTATGATAATATTTGATTTTTGAGTTTTATTTATTATCCTGTAGATAACTGAATCATGATTAAATATAACTTTTAGTTTTTTGTGTTTCAATATTTGCATCAAATCAAATTGTAGTTGTTAGTCTTACATGTGACCCATACGGGGAACAATTATCGAAAACGTGATAATAATGCGAAGGCATTATATCCATTTGTTTCTATTTTTTATATTCCTTTATATGGTAAAAACGTTTTATTCTATGTAAAACATTAATAACTGTGCATGGCGACCGGTATATTTCTTTAGTCAGCCTTTTGATTCTGTTATGTAACCACTTTTTGTGATTGAATAGTATTGCTTTGGTAGGATGTACGATTACGATTAGACGAGATTACTAGAGAACGATTCGAATAGCTCGTATCGTTAACTTTTGCTTATTATTTATGTTCATTTCGATATAATGTATTTCAATTCCGAATATATTGTTTGATTCTGTGTATAATTGTGCACAGACGACAAATGTAACAATGTTTTGTCTTGCCCTCGTATATAAATAACAGTTTGTTAGTAATTTTTGACTGTAACCCGTTCGCACTCTATTTTATTCTAATATAGTTAGTTTTAGAAGTTTGAGAGTATTTTCCATTTTAATTTTATTAAGTAAAAAATTAAGGGTTACAAGTGTCATATTTATTCATATAAGATAACCAGGTATTTATGTATATTTGAAATTTTGGCATATAATCTAATGTGAACTCACCCCCTGATTCGCTTCTTCCGATGAATATTGCTCCCTTTTTTCGCCTCGTTTGCGAGCAAGACATATCACTACACATACACTGTACTTGAAATACGATTTCTAGGCATTTTTCTTCTTAAAACCAAAAGAAAGAACCGATTTACGGATTCTTGCTTGTCACCGATCGGTACAAAATTGTAATGACGCATCAAGGCGATAAGCTCGAGCGGCTAGCCAGGGTCGGCTGAATCACAATGTTTTTAGATAACTTCTTTAAAAATTGTACCGATTGGGAAAAAGTTGTATACTACAAAGTGTAATGAGGGACGGCGAAGATGCGAAGGATAACACTCTATTTGGCTTTGTAAAAACACAATTGATATCTTCTAAATTGTCTGCAGCGTCCTGTCAAACTTACGTTATGGTTTTTTTTTATTATTATCACCAATAAATAAATATTTTGATAAAGTTTGTATTCAACTGGCTGTTTCAGAAATCTGTTAACGTTTTTAATTAGTTATTATTGATAACAATACTCAAGGTATGTAATAACTAATATTGAAAAGTTTTTGATTTTGTGTTAATGATTTCACCATATTTCCGAATACTAATATTCTGACAAAAGACATCAAGAAGAAAATGTTGCTCGAATTTGCCCCATCTTTTAATATCCAATTAAATTTTGGCGTTTTGGGTGATTTTAAAATTGGTTAAAGGTTTCACACAATATTTTTACTGTATATTTCATTCCTATTTTGAAATACAAAACAACTAAAAAATAGCGATATTATCTTATATCGAATATTGACTCAACTATAGAATTTAGGCGTGAAAATTAATCTGACATCTGACAAAAGAAAACGATGAGCTGTCTATGGCCGCCGCGTCAAAGGTCGCCTGATTGTTTTATTTGTATCATGGCCTGCCGATATTCTGCTAGTGTTCGCGCGGGGAAAGAGACACACCGTTGACATGCCGCCGCGGAGAGTGATCCTTTTTATCATATAGTTTTGCCCAAATACTTAATAAAAAGATAAAGACTGATGTACTATACTGCTAACGTGCGAACACTCCGTTGAGGTTATGTGTTGTGTTATACCTAATTGTGCAACAACTGAAGCCAGATTATCAGAAAATGGCGCGTCGAAATGATCCCTTATTGGCTAAGTTTGTAACGTGAGCAGTTTTCCCTGCTGCTGTCTTGTTTGAGCATTTACGTTTCTCTGTTTTTTTTTTGCTTCATATGTTGTACTGAAAGTATTTTCAAATGTCATTTAAATTACCCTTAACGCAACGCATTATTAAATTGGAATTTTAAAAGCTATATCTGTTGTAAATTTATCGGTACGGGTGGGCAAGAAATTGGATAATCGATTAAATTATTAATATTTTAGCAAATAACTGAATAATCTATTAATCGAAATAATCGATTATCGATATTTTCTGAAATATTAATCGATAAGTCGATTAATCGGTAATTTCTTAAAAGTGAATCGAATAATCGATTATTGTCGCCCACCCCTAATCTCATAATATTGTAGTAAGTGAAACTGAAGCTGAAATTTCGGTAGAATCATTATTGCTGATGCAAGACTGATGTTATTATAAAAAGAGGTAATAAATACTTTGGCTGAATCAGCAGAAAAAAATTTATAATTTAGTTTTAATTTGTAAATATGACTTTGATATTACCTTGGGATAGTATATAATCAAGTGTTTTTGAACAACAGCTGCACTGATGCTTCTATAATTTTTACTAGTTTCGTCCCTATTAGATTAATGTTTAAAAATAGCGATAACTCTGAAATACATGTATGGCAAAATTGCAGGCCCTCATCAACGCGTTTCTGTCGTCCGCTTAACATTCATTTTGCTCGTAAGACTCCTGAATTAAACGTTGCAAAAACAAAATTTGGATCATCGAATTAAAAACTTAAAACCATTTTTACCACGAAGGAGCCCTTAATTTTCAAAATCATTTTTTAGAACGATTTAAGAACATACAAATGATCTTTATACATGATTTTTATCGTCAGTGATAATTGATACTCCCTATATATAAATATAGATGATGAGCAAAAAATTCAACAATTATTTGTCTAAAACACGATATATTAAACGTGTAATACTTAATTACTTTTATATCTTATTTCTGGTAAACCTTGTTATGGCCAGCTTTCCTAGAAATTCGACCAGTGTGCGCCGGGTCCAAAGGTCACATGCCAGTATCATGCTAGTTTTCGCGCGGGGAAGGAGACATACCGTTGACGTGCCACCGCGGAGAGTGAATCTTCTTATCGTAGTTGTTATTCGCTGGTACTGCCCTGAATTCAATGTGCCAAAATCATTGATATATTTCTAGTTAAAAGTTTAGTGGCGCGTTCGCCTAACCACCAACTCTTCGACCCACGACTTTTAATAAAATTAAAACCTCTGAGTGAACCTGGCATATGGACCGTTTGTTAATTAATTAATAAATCGTGTTACACTATGGACTGTCAAAATAAATAAATTTTAAATGTCATGGTAATGGCAACCTGACCGAATAATACTCTGATATTGCTTCTGAATTAGTTATAAATTCGTATCTTAATGAAAAACCTCTATCATAATTAATCTCATTAGGCTACAGATAGTAAAAGTCTAATAAATCAATTCAAGTATATTTTTAATGACCTTATGTGAGCGGTACGGTATTGTTTCTCAAAAAGTGAAGCTAAAATGGCGAAATGCAACAATTTTCAAAAATGGAATTATCTCACATGGGCAATAGTTAACCTCAAAATTTCAAAAAATCTAGAGGTAACCAAAATTTTAAATTCATGGAGCAAAGCATAATTTTGATCGGAAGACAAATTGATACATCTCTGCTATTACTTTACATTACAAGAATGACTGACAATAGCCGAAATAAAATTTAAATCCGAGTTAATTTGGACGAGCAGTAATGTTTTAAAGTATGCAATGTATAACCACCGCTGTTGTTTGGGAAAACATATATGCTTTGGACTCGATTGACGATATGTTAGAGTTTTGGAATGTAAATCTTTTGCGACTTACATGCTCCTCTTATTAATTTTAGAATAACAAAAGCTCCAGCGCCATGGTTGACAGCAAATTTGAAATTAATGATGCGACTTAGGGACAGGGCACTCTTAAAGTATAGGTAATGTAAAACTGATTTAAATTGGTGTGAATACAAGAACCTTAGAAACTTTGTTAATACGGCTGTGCGCCAGGAAAAAAATCTTATTTAAATTCAAAATTTAAATCGGATGCAAAGATAGCTGCTACTCATAATTTGGTTTTAAATGAAAATAAAACCCAAATGTTGATATTTGCGACCAGCAAGGGCATTTATATTCCAGAGTGCTGATTTTCGGATTTCTTTAAATAACACAAAATTAGAGTTCAGTGAATGTGCTAAGAATTTAGGACTTTGGTTCGACTCCGACCTAAGATTTGGTTCCCATGTAAATAGGCTGGTTCAAACTTCGTACTCTAAGCTTAAACATCTATATCTAAGTAAAGACATCCATAATACTAATATAAAGCTACGTTTGTGTGATACCCTTATCCTTTGTGCACTTTCATATTGCAATGTTGTGTACTGGCCTGCAATTTTGAATAAAGATAAAGAAACGTTACAAAAAAATCCGAATGCCTGCGTTCGTTTTGCATATGGGCTTAGAAAATTCGATCATGTAAGTCAGAAATATGCCGAATGTCGGTGGCTGCGGTTGGAAGATAGATTTAGGGTTAGCATGGCAACTACCACTTTTAAAATTATCAGGAAACAAGAACCGCTATATTTGTATTTTAATTTCTTTAGGGGATCGGACATACATGTCAGCCGGACCCGCTCTAGATTTGTCTATCGAATATTTAAACATAAAACAAGTTTATTCCAAAGATCGTTTTCCTCAACAACTCAGTAAAGGTATTTAACAGCCTTCCATCACAAATTCAGGGCTCCTCTAGTTGCTTTACCTTTAAGAAACATATCAAACGCCTTTTCTTAGATAACGTAGCAAACTTGAATGATTAAGTTTTTCCTGCTTTCTTTAATACCTATAAATTTTGCAAAATTTTAATATACATAATATTTGTGGAAATGTTAGCTTCATATTTATAATGTGATTACTATAATTTATGGACTAATACATTAATTTATATATCAATTATTATAGTACTTAGCATACTGGTATTTGTTAATTTTGATTTTTAGGTCGTGTGCTCTGGTATTATAGGGGTGGTTACGTGGAAGAGCGACTGTGTCCCCATTAGTTTAATTTTTTGCATTTGTAATTTTTTGTTGAAAAATAAAGACATATTATTATTAGTATTATTATTATTATTATTATTATTATTTCATCTTGCATTCCTTATAAATCATACTATAATAATATCAATAAAATAGTCAATCGTACTAAAAAATGCATTTAGGAAAAATTCGGACTGACTAAAGGTCTCAGATGAAGTATCACCTCATTACACTTTGTAGTATACAACTTTTTCCCAATCGGTACAATTTTTAAAGAAGTTATCTAAAAACATGGTGATTCAGCCGACCCTGGCTAGCCGCTCGAGCTCATGCATCGCCTTGATGCGTCATTACAATTTTGGTTCGTGAGATTTTTGATTACATTGCATTTGGGGTGATAGGGAGAAGGTAAAGACTGGGTGGGTTTGTAATGAGGGATGGCGGAGATGCTCGGATAATTCCGATCGATCTTCCTTACAGGTAAGTCGATTGATCTTGTAATTATCCTTCGCATCTCCGCCATCCCTCATTACACTTTGTAGATGTTTAAAGTATTTGTGATAGTGAAGGGAAAATCGGATGATTTTTAGAATCGAATATCTTGCATTCGAATACTTTTGAGAATCGAATGATTATTCGAATACAAAGAATCGAATTATTTGGATTAGTCGCGATATCCGAAATGTTTCAATTAGCGATTCAACCTCTCGAGATTTCGAGTGACTTCGAAGTCTCGTTCTCGAATTCAAATTTGCAAATTGTCTGATTCTGGATTGTTTGATCTTGAGGTCTTCATTTTTGATACATTAAAGCATAAGAACGAAATCTTACACAAAAATTAGCGAAAGCATTCACGATTAAAAAATAAAATATTGGTTAAAAGTTGTTTTGTTTAGATATTATGTAAAAGTTTATTAATGATTTACTAAAATCATCACTTTTTAATAATTTAAATTTGAATTGCCAAAACTCCTTATCTTATGCATATTGCATAAATATGTATGTCATACCTGCCGAGTAAGCAGTGCCGACTACTGCATTTAGAATTAATAATATGTTTACTACAGAAGAAAAATATTCAACAATTAAAAAACTACCACAGTAATTAAACTACTAAAAACTCTCTCTTTTCGATTATTGTTCACCATAATACAAAACAACGCCCGCTATTATTTGTTGCTTAGAGGCAGACCAGCATAATCGAACTAGCTATTTTTGACGCGAATTGTGCCGATTCATATTTCATTTCGATTCAACCAGCATTCGAGGGACGATTAATTCGTTGTTAGCGCATTAGAATGTTTTCTGGTATTCGAATTCTTCGTTGAGAATCGAATGCAATCGAATACAAGCCAGAATCGAATACTTCGATTATTTGTATTCGAATAGTCCCTTCACTAATTTGTGATGTAATCTACATTAACTGAAAACTGCGAGTTGTCTGTAGTCCTAGATTTGTAAGGCCCTTTTTATAAACTAAAATTCAAATTCATAACCATTAGATTTAATAACACACATCATGAAGGTACATATATCATGTTTAACGCTTAACTGATATTAACCTTTAACTTATTTTTAATACTATACCAATATTCTTATGTAATATGATAACAAGTTGGTAAGTAAGTTATAATTGTAGCTTAATATTTATATGATTCCTTAGAGTTTATGGTTCAATAAACAAGATGCCAATCCAGTGGGATTACCCACGCCAAGTTTTTTATAGAATTTCGAGAATACTTTTGATTTTTCTGTCGAGACAGCTGTCTTCTGAATGGTTTGTAATGTAACTCCCATTCTTTGAGCTGCTGAAGTTGCCCCGTGTCGCGTGCTGTGTGCCCTAAAGATTTCCGTGTTTATACTGCTGGCTTTTAGTATTAACTTGACCCATCTGCTAACGGTTTGACTGTTGTCTGGGTGATAGGGCTTTTTGTGAGTGAGTATTACATTTTGTTTGGTTTTGCTACTTGTGGTATCGATTGCATCTGCAAATGCAACGATCTATTAGCATATTTACAGTATCTGTGAATGCCGTAATTTCTGTTTTTGAACAAAAAAAATAGGTATGTTCACTAGCTGCAACTGCAATTGCAGACAGTGGAGGGTACGATCGATTGTATCTGCTAATACAACGAACTATTCACCTTTTATTGACTGGTAGCACCCTTTTTCCTTTTATGCGTTCTATGTAAGTCTCTAATAGTGTGACTATACATAGTTCAGGTTGATTAATAAAATAAGGTAATATCAAACTAGGTTGAAGCCTGTTTAAGCCACTTGCTTTTATTTTATCCGGGAATCTGATTTCAATTATGTATTCATATTTAAAAATATTGTCTATTTTTACTCCCGGGTTGTCCGTGATTTGTGTGCCGTTATTAGTATTAAGAGTGTTACTAGCTTTAAAGTTAGATTTGTAGTTTTAAGAATTCGTGAGGGTACATGCTCTTTAAGCGCTGTAGAACTGGGTAGGAATTCCAAGTAATTGAGTATTTTGATTTTGGGGGTCTTATGTTAAATGTTCCATTGAGAAAACTTTTTAAAACCGCTTCGTCTTTTGTTTGAGTAGGATGACTCCGAAGACAATTGAATATTTAGGAGCCCAAGAATAAGTTTACGGTTTTATTATATATTTGTTGGCGCTTAGAAAAACAGAAATTCCCCTATTTATTGTAAGTATTTCCGTATTGTTTGAGGGCGCTATCTGTCAATGAAGAAATAATCACTTTTATCGCTTCATTAGGTACGCTTTGTTATAGAATAGCTCTCCTGACAATGAGGAAGTTTCATCAATTTTTGTTTTTTTTTTATTACTGCTGATTTCGATAGCCCATGAAAAATATGTAAACATATGTTTTTCTTTTTTCCCTAAGCCGAAAAATGAGGCAGATACAACGCCTTGAGATGTGCTTATGTCATAATACACATGAATTGTTACGTCACACCATGCATGGTATATCTATATATACAAAACTAAAAACTGGTATAGCTCTTGTAATATTCATCTTTAGCGGAAACAAAAAAATACGTATCGATTTTTTTTTATTTTTTTTTTAATTTTATATATTTTTTTACGGTTCTATAGTTTGCAATAAAAAATAATCAGTTTAATTTCTCAGGAAACTTCGTAATTTCCCTACAGCCAGAGAAATTTTCTTCCACAATGGTTGTTTCTCTCCGCAAGGAGATGTGAGTAAGTATTTTTCAGGGTAAAGATAATAGACTGTTCTGCCAGTAGGACCCTTTTCTCTTGTATAAACCCCAAAAGTGAGCATGGTTGAGGGGGAATAACTACGCTTTTATATAAAACGTAAATCTTGAAATGTTTATGTAATTTTATTTATACTTTTAAGCAATTCTCTTTTGAATTACCAATAACTAGCCAATTGTCTAAGTAGAGTACAGTTTTTATACCCTTTAATTTTACATATCTTACAACTGGTTTCAGTTTTGTGAAAAGATATGGATTGGCTGTACATAAACCAAATGAACCACAATTAAATTGGTATAGTACGTTGCAAAAAACGAATCTTAACAACTTTTTTTGACTACTGTGCATAGGGATAAGGAAACATGCATCTTTAAAAGATCAGTTTTCCCCAAGAATGCGTATTTTGAAATTAAATTTTTTGCCGTCCTATGTAGTCTTCTACTTTGCTAACCGGAGTGGTATCCTATTGAAAGGGATTTTATAATCCTGTACCCACTCTATTATTGAACTGTTTACCTTTTTTCTCTGCTAATTTTGAACGTATAATTCTAGTTCAGACGGTTGGCTAATTAAATTATTGAAAGGGAGGGCTAAGGCACTAATCCCACGGACTATAGTTGTTTCTGTAATTGATACAGTAGTTGTCTTGGCAGGATTTAGTACTCTCTTCGAGATTTAATTTTGATGGTCTGAGGACATTGCAGTTGGCAGCTGGTGGATACTTCTCTATCATACTGTTTTTTTTTTATCATCTTTAGTCCTTTTAATAAGTAATTGTCCCGTCTAAACTATCTGAGTATGTAGTTCTGGCCTCGCAGTTGTGATTTCGTCGTTTTTTTTTTTTTATCCTACACCTACACAGCTAGGGGGTCGTTACTTTGTTCAGGACCATCTGGTGCTTCTGATGTTGGTAAGTCTTGATAGTCTTGATTTGGCTAAGTTATTTCCTCAGTTTCTTTGGTTTTGTTACTTATGATATCGATTGCATCTGCAAATGCAATGATCTGTTAGCCTATTTACAGCATCTGCAAATGCTGCAATTTCTGTTTTTGAACAGAAGAATAGGTTCATGAATATGTTCACTATCTGCAACTGCAATTGCAGACAGTGGGTACGATCGATTGTATCTGCTAATACAACGAACTATTCACCTTTTTGCTTGCTGCTTAACCCTGGTTATGCTTTCGACTGCATCTGCAAATGCAACGATTTTTTAGCATATTTACAGTATCTGCAAATACTATAATTTCTGTTTTGAATAGAAACCAAGAGTGTAATAATTCGCTACCTCCAATGCAATGATTTTATGTAAGAGGGTTGCAATAGTATGGTGGTTATTTGTTTTTGTATCTGCAAATACATAGCACTATACCGTTTTATTTACACATACATATACCTGTACATATATCCTTTACATCGGCAAATGTAGGGATATAGTGTGTCTCTAACTACTTTTACAATAATATACCTACTGGGGTGGAGGCTGTTGGGGGCCCTTCACATCTGCAAATGTGAAGGCGAATTTTAGTTAAAGTTATTCGCATCTGCAAATGCGAATTTGTAAATAGGTTTTATTATTAGTCATTAACATCTCCTGCAAGCAATGTTTACTCCAATTTTTTCCCTCACCGGACGGCTCATGTCAACACGAATTGTTTCAAAATAATGCGTTCCGGTATTACATTGCTTCGACAAAGCCGAACGATAACATTCCGCCTTTTTCCCTTAATTTTGGGTTAGTTTTGGTTAGCACTTTTAGTTCTTGTTGATTGAGCCTCCGTTACGAGCAAAGCCAACGGAGGGCCATGCAAGCTATAATAATATCCAACTTGGGATTTAGTCGCTCGTAAATTATGCGTCAGCTTGCCTTTGTGGCTAGTTTTTAGAGGTTAATTTCGTGAGAAAAGGACACTCTCCAACTTACTCAAAATTTAAATTTTTTATTTTATTTTTATTTTTTTGAAAAGTATTTGTTAATACAGTAATAGCAATAATTACAATATACATAGTCCTTATTCCTCTAGACAGTGTTTTTGAACACTGGTATTGAGGATAATTGCATTTTAGTAATAGTAACAGTATGATTTCCTATAAACTCTCTAGTATTGTGGCTATGAATATCCTTTGAAAATATTATGATAATATTTTAATTTTGAGTTTTATTTATTATCCTGTAAATAAGTTTATTCTGTTCAAATTTTAATACCTTATGTAATTGCCATACTCTTAAATTTTCATATAGATCTGCAGTATGAGTCAGTGGATCATAATTAAATATAACTTTGTTTTTTGTTTTGCAATATTTGCATCGAATCGAATTGTAGTTTATAGTCCCACATGTGCCCCATACGGGGATCAAATATCGAAAAACGAATGATACGAAGGCATTATAACCATTTGTTTCTATTTTTATATTCCTTTATATGGTATAAACGTTTTATTCTATGTAAAACATTAATAAATGTGCAGGCCGACCGGTATATATTTCCTCCTTTTGATTGTGTTATGTAAACACTTTTTGTGATTGAATAGTATATTTCTTTGGTAGGTTGTACGATTAGACGAGATTACTAGAGAACGGTTCGAATAGCTCGTATCGTTAACTGTTGCTTATTACTTATATTCATTTCGATATAATATATTTCAATTCCGAATATATTGTTTGATCCTGTTCCTGTGTAATTGTGCAAAGACGACAAATAAATGTAACAATGTTTTGCCATGCCCTCGTATATAAATAACAGTTTGTTAGTATAATTCAAATCGCAGTGAGCACATTTATTTTTTGTTTACTGCTTCATTCGCATTTTTGACTGTAACCCGTTCGCACTCTATTTTATTCTAATAAGTATAGTTAGTTTTAGAAGTTTGAGGGTATTTTCCATTTCAATTTTATTAAGTAAAAAAAATAAGGGTTACAAGTGTCATATTTATTCATAATACTCAGTTTAGTATTATACACATTTAGTTTGCTTTTATACAAGAGATTCTGTTTTTATATATTTAAGATAACCAGGTATTTATGTATATTTGAAATTTTGGCATATAATCTTATATGGACTCACCCCCTGATTCGCTTCTCCCGATGC
Source organism: Pissodes strobi (assembly GCA_016904865.1). Lineage (NCBI taxonomy): Eukaryota > Metazoa > Arthropoda > Insecta > Coleoptera > Curculionidae > Pissodes > Pissodes strobi. The sequence continues at coordinate 26,856 of MU181979.1, forward strand.
ATATTGCCCCCTTTTTTCGCCTCCTTTGCGAGCAAGACGTATCACTAACACTTCACTATACTAGAAATACGATTTCTAGGCATTTTTCTTCTTAAAACCAAAAGAAAGAACCGATTTACGGATTCTTGCTTGTCACCGACCGGTACAAAATTGTAATGACGCATCAAGGCGATGCATGAGCTCGAGCGGCTAGCCAGGGTCGGCTGAATCACCATGTTTTTAGACAACTTCTTTAAAAATTGTACCGATTGGGAAAAAGTTGTATACTACAAAGTGTAATGAGGGATGGCGGAGATGCGAAGGATAATTAAACAACGCTCTATATATTACGCATTGCCTACGACTAGGTAACTATTACGCAAGACAAAGAATACTTGAACTTTATGACATATGTATAGAGTCAGGAACTGCACGTGGAAGCTTTAAAAATCGTGAGATATATAAAGGAAAAGTAGTAATAGGAAATCGTAACTTTATTTTTTATTACGCATGCATCATAATCAACGATTATCGCACGCTGCAGCGTGCTTAAAATGATGTTTATGATGCGCCTACTTTTTTAAAGGTTGCTATAGAAACATTTGATCTACCTTTTTTACCTAGATAATTACCTGCCGTTTAAACTACTATATGTCAAAATGAAGGACCACATTTAAAAACAACATTACTTTATTCTAAATAGTAACTACGTAACTCAAAAAGGTAAAACATTTTTGAGAATACGATGCATTCGTAATAAAAAAAATAGCGTATGATATACGTGTATAAAGGGCCTTTAAAGCCCTTGCGACTTGCAAAATATGAATATGAAATATGTCGTGCGTGCTTTATAGGCTAACCCCAATAATAGAGGAAATATAGCAGAGATAGCTAATATGTTATGAACACTTAAGAAGAGTGGGACACCACATACTACCCAAACAAATTCTAAAGTGGGTACCATTAGAGAGAAGAAAAATAGGATGGTCAAAAATAACTTATCATCAGTAGTTTCAACAAAGCAACGTCAGGCAGAAATTTGAGCCTTGGATATGATAGAAGAGCTTGGAGGTTGGGAACCGGAAGGGGGCTTGATATATATGATGGTGGTTTCATGTGTGGTGAACAAATCAGACTATGTTTAACCTTTCTTTAGATGCCTTGTAAATATACTTATTATTCAAGATTAAATATTTGTATATGTACCTTTCATATAGAGGCAACTCTTAGATGGGTTTAATTATTTTATTCAGTGTTAAAACTTCCCGATAGTAAAATAAGCTATATAACTAAAATATCAATAACAGTTAAAACACTTCAAGAATTATTGTCACATGCATTAAGTAAAAACTAATAATTATAATTTAATTAGAAAGAGAACTTAGCTTCAACTTTTTCAGATCTTTAACAACCTTCAAACTAACAGTTTACTTCTGAAAACACAGAAGATTATTGATCCGTGGATTTTGCTGTATTGTATATACATTGGACTTTAAGTGTAAATAAAAATGGGTTTAATGCCATGTTTTGTGACAGATTCCACTTCAACATACCCTTAGCGTTTAAGAGAGGTAACTGTTATCCTGCAATGACGATAAATGCAGTAAAACTACGTAAGTTAATTACAAAACATGCTATAATTATTATAGATCGACAATTTGCAAAGGGATAGTTTACTAATAAATCAAAATACCATTGACACACGAACACGATTTTCTGCAATCGTGTTCGACATCCTAATTGCGTAGTACGTATCCCCCTAACTTTTCCAACAAAAAAATATGCCCAAAGATTTATGCGGCAATTTGGCTGAAGTCGCTGAAGCGGATAAACTCTATCGCTGGCTTCGCATTTTAAGGGCAATTTTCTAACGAGATTCGCTTGTCATAGGTGAATTTGATGATATTTCATCTTGCATTTTATTAAACGAACCAAATTTTATTGCCGATGAATTTGAGGCTGGACGATGCAATTGTTTGAATTACCTTCTTGTTTAGAACATTTTCTCAAAAGGCTGATTAATAATTAATATAAAATGAACTATTCTTTTGTATCTGGGATTCACCAGTTATGCCAATGTAAGACATAAAGTTCCATTTTTGAGAAAGAAAAGCAATCAGTCATGCAGTCCTCACAAAGACCACATACATAATAGTATATTGTGTAACTAGTAGGAAAAGCAAAACATTCCTGGACGACTGTGGTTTTTGCTGGACGAGGCGCAGCCGAGGCCAACAACACAGGAGTCCAGGAATGTGCTTTTCCGACGAGTTGCACATACATACTATTTTTTTTGTATTCGATCGGACGAAAAACGACACCTTTCAGATGTGTTTTCTCACCGCAAAAGTCATGATTCCAGTGTATTGTATTTGTTGCTTGGCAACATGCAATACCTGTACAGGAATGCAAAATAACTGTCCGGAAATATAACATTTCCGTCCTAGGCCGGGAATTTAACATTTCTGTCCTATTCAAACGCCTTGTTTGTCAGATCTGACGTCTATCAAAAGTATCATTTTGCTGTAGTTTCCGTAGTTATGTAATAAACTTCAAGCTCGCTCGATTCAAAACTTGATATTATGTTGAGTTTAAATTTAAAACACCGTTTTTATTTAGAGTAATATTTGCCTCTATTTTTATAAGTACGTATTCTAGTTAATTTCGATCGCATAAAAAAAAAAGTTTGTGCAACTCGTAGGAAACGCACATTCCTGGACTCCTGTGTTGCTGGCCTTAGCGGCACCTCGTCCAGCAATAATTACCACAGTCGTCCAGGAATGTTTTACTTTTTCTCCATGCAGAATTTCACAGACAACGAAGATACCGAACCAGTTTAGAATAGATTTCCGCAACATAAGAGGCCTCAATACAAACAGTAATTCGGTACATCAACATCCACAAGCAAATAGACCACACACACTAGCCCTTACAGAAACACAAACATGTTCCACAACCACAACAGTAAACTACCCCTTATCCTGATTTCGACTTACACTCCCGATTTAGATATAAGTTCGGAATATGCCATTTTGTTCGAAGCGACCATTCGTGTCACCGTGAGGAAACACTCGAATTGAACAACCCTGGCGTCATATGACTCAAGTTGAGTGACGATAGAGCCGACAAAAGTTTTTTACTGCACTAGCTACCATTTTGATTCAATACAGGTCGATCACCCCAATTCAGATATAATAGTTGTTGGTGATTTCAATGCCCACAACACCATATTATGGGGCTATTGTAATCCTAATACTATTGGCGATGAATGCCAATTTTTTACGTTCGATTTTAAGATGAAACTACTTGGCAGATAGTGCTGTACGGCGGTATACAAACAAGTTAATATTTACCAAGTAAAATTGAACTGCGATGAGATGTCTACCATATAATCCGGACGTCACCAGTCCTCGTAAAGACTCAGGCAGCACCGTCTGCAATCGAACACCAGGCTTCGCTCGTCTCAGGAGGGTTTGTTCGATCTATCTTTTCCCAGTGTCAAGTTCCGTAATGTTGTAACTAAATAAGGAATTTAATCGAAATAAGTAGTAGTCTAAGTCGTGGTTGGACGCCACCAAGTTTACTTTTGTTGGCAAACCCTATCGATGTTAAATGGACACAGGAAAAAAACTTGGAAATAAAAAGAAACTAAATTCAAATTTTATTGTCGAAATACGTAGACAGTTACCTGTCGTAGACTACGCTATCTGCTTGGTTACCATTCAAAAACCTACATACTCACATTCACCCTAAATAATACCAAGCATTTGAGGCCCATACTTTATTTTAAATAATAAAATATAGCAAGCTCCTCTAGCCTATTAAGTAGTTTCCCTGGATAGAAAGTAGCCAGTTACCCCAAATTTCGAAATCACCCGGTCTACTGACTGACTAGACACACCCCTAGTCAACCCTGACAGATTGATGTAAAATATTTGAAGGTGTCAAGTGAAAGGTTATGAAATTTTTAAAGTTCTAGTGTCAAATAAGAGGTTATAAAATTTTGAAAGTTCACTTCTTCAAAACGCTCTGCGGTAACCTGCAACCTAGACGGTGATAAGAATACCGAATTTATCACATAGACTATACTAAGTTCAAAATGTACTAGAGATAGTCCATAAATCTAGCACCCGCAAGAAGAAAATAATGTTTCTACGCTTAGTAACACTTCACAAAATGGTAATTAAAAATGTATACTTCAGTAGATTTATGATGTATGCTATTTCTTACTAAAGAAACTAACCAACCGTTTTCGAAAAATGTTCGAGTACTAGATTCTGTGCAAAATTTAAAAAGTCTATGCAAAGTATTTAATAATCCTGGCACAATAGTACTGTCCAAGTGTAGTAATATAAATATAAAATGGGACTTATCTCGAGTAACAGCGTCAGACTTCCGAGGTTATATCCGAGAACTAGTCATCATTCTTCTCTGTATGTCAAAACAGTGCTGATCAACCAGAGTCCAGGTAAAATTGGCTCTTCCTGAACTACAGGGAAACAGTCATAGAACCCCTCAACAAAGCTCTACCGGAACTCCTCCGTAGAATACAGCTACTAAACTATTTCCAAATAACTTGCTCTAAATACCAACTTCAAAAAAAAAACCAGCTCCAAGAAACCCTAAAAGCGTAAATTAAACCATAACAACAACATAACACGAAATTTACAAAAATGCCAAACTCGGCCCCAAATATCTACTTGAAATTCTACATTCGAACAACTTGAAATCACTTACCCATAACTTGGGGCTTAACAAAACTTCCTGGGTCTCTTGGGAAGGACAACGGTCTATATTGCCATTTCGGCGGTTGCTACCACTTAAATCCCACGCAACTGACCTTTCCTCCGGAGCCCTAATCGACTTCCGGTCTACTTAATATACAAAATAAGGACACTCCACGAGGACTACCTTTCTACTTCTTTGGCAAATTAATAAGCAAAAGGCTTTCAACATCAATAACAACAGTTTTTCTTCTGTTTCCTCTCCTCATACTGAATCAAAATATCGGAAACAAATCTGTAAACACGTCAATCACTTTCAGCTAACATTCAACTAAAAATCCTCATATGTCATTCAAAATACTACCTGTCAGAAACTCTAGACAGGTACGAACTTATCGAGAAAAGACAATAGAGATAGTCGACCAAGTCGTTATTCCTTCCCAAAATAACATTTATAAATAAGAGAATTTTCACCCGTAAGTCACCCCCTTTCCTAAAAAAAAATTACAACATAATTTTTCATCACCTTATACGTCTTCTGGGTCAAAATATGGTTTAAGGTCCTGAACATGCCAATTACCCTTCGATTTTTCATCCAAATCCTCCAATTCATAAACCCAATAAGCCAGTTTTCTAATTACTCCAAATGCTCCTTCGAACTTTCCAGCTAACTTTGCAGTAAATTAATTTCCAGCATCAGACAAAGTAAATTTTCTTTTCCAAACCAAATCTCCTATCTGAAAACTAACATCCCTGCGTCTAAGATTATACTGGTTTCTTGACCTTTGGTGAACCTTCTCTAATTTTAAATTTTAAATTCCCTCAATTTGGCTAAAGATTCCACTCTCTTAATTAAATTATCATTTTCCCCTAAAGTTGACGAATTATCTAAATCTTTTAACTTAATATATTCACTAGCATGAAGTACCATTTCCCTACCAAAATTAATGAAATATGGCATTCGCCCAGTTACTTCATGAACTGCTGTGTTAACTGCACAAGCTAATGCGGACAAATTTTCATCCCAAACTCTCTGATTATCAGAAACAAAAGAAGAAAGCATAGTTTTAAAAACCCGATTAACCCTTTCTGTATTATTTGGTGACGGATGATAATTCGGATTATATAAATTTTTTACCCCATATTTATTTGTTAAACCCTGAAATTCACGGCTTTTAAACTGCACACCATTATCACAACGAATCACTTCTCATCCATGTACTAAGAATAGCCGCTTCTCCAACGAACTGAATATTTTATTTGCAGTTGCATTTCTTATCGGAAAAAAGTAATTAAATTTACTAAAGATATCTGTCACCACAAATATATGCATGTTCCCTTTCTTACTTTTGGGCAACGGCCCAAACAGATCCATACTAATTGCTTGCCAACAAAAATTTGGTATCAAATTCCCTCTCATTAGACCACCCGGTAATTTTTGTTCCGGTTTAACCCTCTGACAAATAACACAATGTTTCACAAATTTTGCAATGTTAGATCTCATACAAGGCCAATAATACAAACGACAAATCTTTAAATAAGTTTTAAGAACTCCTAAATGTCCACCAAGTGTTGAATTATTATAAGATTCGATTACTTCACGCCTCTTCTCTTTTGGAATAACTAATTTCCAATAATCTGTATCGTCACGTAAATTTGGAAAATCTAATTTAATATACTTATAAATCTTATCATTTGTTACTCTCCAACGAGGGTAATTCAACGGGTTACTTAAAATATTTTGTTTAAGCTTAATATACCATTTATCCTGAATTTGTTGTAAATCTATATTATACGCCAAAAGTGAATCACATGAAACATGAACACTGCGACTCAAAGTATCAGCTACCAAATTATCTTTACCTCTTCGATGAATAACTTTATAATCAAATTGTTGCAAGCGCAATGCCCAACGACCAAGTCTACCTTGAGGATTTTTCAAATTATCTAACCACTGAAGACTATAATGATCACAAACAACCGAAAACTTTGCTCCCTCCAAATAACATCTTAATTTTTCAATTGCAAAAATGACAGCTAATAATTCCCTTTCTGTTGCTGAATAAACTCTTTCCTGTCGAGTTAAACTACGCGAAATGTAACAAATCACATGTTCTCTTCCATCATAAACCTGATAAAGGACTGTTCCAACTCCATAGTTACTTGCATCTGTCTGAAGGATAAAATCGTATTAAAAATTTGGGCATGTTAAAATTGGTGATGAAACTAAAACATCTTTAATCTTTTGAAAAGACTTATCACATTTACTATCCCAATTAAATTTAGCTCCGTTTCTTAGCAATTTAGTAACTCAGAAAAAGAAGGTACAAAACGTCTATACCAAGATAACATCCCTATAATTCTACGAATTTCAGTTACCGTTTTAGGAGTTGGTATACTAATGATAGCTTCTATTTTGTTGGGATCTACCGAAATTCCATGGCGATTAACTACATAACCTAAATAGTTCAACTCTGCTCGGCAAAATTTACTTTTATCTTTATTTAAAGTTAATCCAGATTTTTCTAAATGTTCGAAAACCACTTCTAGAACCTTTATATGTTTGTCAAAATCAGGTGTAATTAGAATAATGACATCCAAATAGCAAAAAACATATGGTTGTAAATCTGCTCCAAAAACTGTGTCTATCAACCTCTGAAAAGTTGCTGGTGCATTATGAAGTCCAAAAGGTAACCTACGAAATTGAAATAAACCATGTCCAGGTACTGTAAACGCTGTATATTGCTTACTCTCATCTTCTAATTCAACCTGCCAATATGCACTCTGTAAATCCAGCGAACTTAAATAACTAGCACCTCCTAATTTATCCAGAATAGCCGAGATATAAGGTAATGGAAACGCGTCCCTACGCGATACCTGATTTAACTAAAATCTACTAGAAATCTATTTTTACCAACCGATTTTGGCACACTGGAGATGACCAAGCCGAATTTGAAGGTTCAATTATTCCAGTCTCTAACATCTTCTCCACTTCTTCAACTATAAGCTTCTGTTTAAAAGGCGAAACTGGATAATACCTTTGCTTAATTGGCTCACTATTAGGTACAACTATCTTATGTTTCACCATAGAAGTACAACCTAGCTTATCACCAACCTTATTAAAGATTCTACTACTACATTATCCAATCAAAAATAACTAAAATTTTTCTTATAAATATTTATCGGGAAGGGAGCTAGAGCCTCTTAAAAATGGACCCCTGAATATGATTTTCTTTAATTACTTCCGAAACGGTGTAAAATAGAGTGTTAAAATTTTGCGATTCTACTAACTTTAATATTCTGTTTTTAAAAATGGAAGTAAAAATAAAAAATTTTGGTCAGGTGTGAATATTTTAGGGGGTGAATTTAAAAATTTACATTTTTGGGCTTTTCATATTTATTTTTTCTTCAAATTTTTAAAATTTGAATTTTTTTTCACAAAAAAGTGCCTTTTAGTTTGTTTCGCTAGGACGCAGCGTTTTTGATAAAAACGGATTTTAAAGTATACTGACTGCCAAAAACGGGTGTAAAATGAAGGATATAATTTTTGATATTCCCCAAAAATTTCTTTTGACATTACAAAACATCATATTATTGTAAAATAGTAGAAACAGTTGTTCCAGAAAAAATATATCACATTTTCAAATTTTGATAAACTATAGCATTCAATTTACACCCGTTTTTGGCAGGCGGAACACATTTATAATCCGTTTTTCTCAAAACCCTGCGTCCTAATGATACGAAATAAGAGGCACTTTTTTACGTATTCAAAATTTAAAAAGAAAATTAAAATTAGCCCACAAAAAAGTTGACGTTAATTTTTTAGATTCACTCCCAAAATGTTAAGCACTTGACCTGACTAAAATTTTCTATTTCTTATTCATTTACGAATTCTAAATATTAAACTTAAATTCCCTGAAAAATTAGCTTTTCGAAACTACCAAACACTCTTTGGATCTTGTATACTTCTTGAGATTTTTACGTTTAAAGTTTTAACGTCATGCATGGTTTACTTGAAAATTTATGTTAAATATTACTAACCCAACGTGTGAAAAAGCAAATAATTTATAACTTTAAACGTAAAACTATACAAGATATCTAAAGGATGTTTGAAAAGATAATTTTTCAGACAATTTAAAAATAAAAAAATAGAGCATTAAAAAAAAATAATAATTTATTGCCACAACCCGTATACCGAGGGTGACAAAAAAATTCATTATAGCATTAAAAATCGCTACAATTTATCAAGCAAATTTCAAATTTAATCCTACCTTAAAAAAAAAGATTTCTTGAAAAAAGGAAAATGGTGTCACATAAATTATTTTTTCTTCAAACGTCAGTAAATCCGTCATTACTCGACTGTGTAGGCGGCAGTGAAGTTTCGTTTTTCCTCCGCCGGAGCTTTACTTTTCACTTTTCCGCCGGCGGAGGTAAAAGTGTTATCATAGCAACATAGATACAATACAAACAAACATCAAAATAAGCGTCAACAACTCAGGAGTTATTAAACTAAAATTTGTATTTATCACTCAATGTGTGACTGCATTTCTAAAAATCACTAATTTAGAAGCAAATTGGTTATTATTTAATCGAACTTACGCAATAACTGCTTATCAATACGGAATTAAAACGCAATCGAAGACGAAATTTTAAAAATATAATTATTGTTGACAGTGTCCACTGACAGCCTTATGTTACATTACTATAGCAACAACCTGAGCCTATTCACCGACACCGCTAAGCCGCCTTGCGACCCCACTTATCTTTAATAATAATTATTATTACTATTAAAAAGAGACTTTTTGCATTAATTTATCGACATTTGAAGAAAAAACAGCATATTTTATTTGGAGGAAAAGTTACTTTTCATCCATATAAAATAATACACTATTTCATGACAGTAATGGGAGTAGAGACGCTTAAGAGTTTCTTTTAATCATGGTACGAATATTCTTCATCAAATTCGATCTTGAATTCGATAGATACACAGTAGGTTAGGAAATTTCAGAAAACTGTTTTTAATTTAGTTTTAATGATAATTCCATATTTTTTTACTTGCCATTGACTTCCGTTAGATAAATTTTTATCATGTATTAATATTTTGGAAATATAATAATGCAGAATATTCAAGAAAATTTTTCCATTGTTTCAATGACGTGGTAAGATGAACAAATTCTATACTTAATTCATCATCCAGCCCTGTCTGTCCATTGTTGAACATAGGCCTCCTCTAAGCGTTTCCATGTCTTCCGATCCTGAGCTGTAGCAATCCAGTTGGATGATATTCTTTTCATATCATCTGTCCAGCGTGTCGGTGGTCTTCCTCTGCTTCTTTTATCGGCTCTAGGTCTTCATTCCAAAATCCTCTTTGTCCATCTTCCGTCCTTTTACCTTGCAATGTGTCCTGTCCATCGCCATTTTGCCCTAGTAATGTGCTCAATAATATCATCTACCTTAGTCCTTCCTCACAGATCCTCGTTTCTCACCCTGTACCTTGTCCCTTAATGTCAGTCCAAGCATTGATCTTTCCATTTTTTGTTGTGCTATTTGTAGCTTCTTTATTGATGATCTGGTAAGAGTTAGGGTTTCTGCCCCGTATGTTATAACTGGCAACACGCATTGATTAAAAGCTTTTATTTTTAGTCTAATTGGTATACTTAATTACAATATTATTTATACATCAATGTTCAATATTGCCCCATACTAAGGGGTAACATACGGTTACATATATTTACACATAGTGTGGTACAATTTAACTTAACATATAACACATTAAACGGCCCTTTCTATAATCACCCATATATGGTACTATTTCAATTTACATTAATCCGTAACTAATAAATTTTATTATTTACTTTTGAACACTTTGTCTTCTGTGGTTTCAATTGTCTGATATTTACCACCTTTTAATGCTTCATTATCACATTGTTTTAATTGGTTATTTTCTGATCTTACTGAGTTCCAAGGAAAATATACTAGGTATCTCGATGAAAAAGTAACTATTATAACATTCTCTGTCTACTTAGTAACATTATTTTCTGTGAATGTATAAATTAAATATTTTATGTACATTTTGCTTACTGTTAATAAAAAGGAATTAATGCTCATATTTTATTCATTCGTATGGAAATATCTAACCAAATTTTTTCAAAGGAGAATTCCAATAAGAAGATAATTCGCCACTAGATAGCAAAATTTATAATTTATTATTAAACTTGTTGTTCATCTCTTAAATCTGTTGCAGTATACTTCAACTTTTATCATTTTTAATATATTTATTATTGCTATAACTGAAACGAATATTACCTTATATCTAAAACCTTAGAACATCTAATATATAAATATAACTCCTTATAAAAAGTTCATACCGAACGTAGAAGCTACTAAATAACGCGAATAAGCGATATACCGCCACGTTGAAGTTACATTCAACTAAAGTATATTTCGCTATCTTTACATCATTATTATATAAGGCCACACCAGGTGCGTAAGTGCCTAGCTAACGCGTGTATAACACGTGCTTGCACGACTTCCGGTGTTCGGCTACGCCTCACACCAGAAATTGTCGTGCGCGCACCGGAAAAGCCTAGTTTCCGGACTGGTAATGAAATATACTATTTCATGGGTATCCAAATCAGCAGTAAAAAAATTGATGAAACTTCCTCACTATTATAGTAGCCTTTATACTTGCTGGAAATTCATGACAATTGACTAAAAATTTTTCAAAAACTCACTAATTTCCCTATCTATTTTATCATCAGCGTGAAATGTTTCGATACACGATGTCTCCATCGGACGCAATAGTACATAAACTGCTTTTCTAGAATATTTCTAGTAAATTATAACAAAAATATGAATTTATAATAGAGACAACATCGGCAATAATACAAACATTTTTAATCCTAGGATATTTTAAAGAATAATTATAACTAGTGATACAGCAGCCCTATTTTTTTCAAAATAGCGGGTACCTGGTCAAGAAATTAATGCCAGGTATGGAGTTGACCCGGTATCCGGTCAGGTTCCGGATACCTAGCCAGGTCCAATTATTTATTGAGTTTTGTTTTATTTCGATTGGTTTATTAGATGAATTGTGAATTTACTTACGAGTATATTATGTTTCTATAAAACATTATTTTAACTTTTCATTTTATGTTAGTTTAGGTTACCTTCGTTTTGAGTTTATAGTTATTTCAAACTTATTGTTGACTTCAAATTTATTTTGGAACCGGCCGGCGGCGCGTCGGGTATTGTAATACTCGGAACTTGGCCCTATGATGTAAAAGTAAAACTTCAACGTTAAAGAATCCTTGCTGATGTCAGATTTTTTGAAGCTTTAAGCAAAGTATACATAAACCTTTAAGTTTTTCTTATATTACAGATGTAATATTAGGATCTAAAAGCAAGACCAAAAATGTTTTAACGACATCTTTTTACCATAAAACCACATATATTGCAAGTAAGTAGGTACCTACTATAAAATTATTGATCTAGATAACACTTTTTTAATTAAATGTTGACAGCTTATTACCTCAAAAATAGTCACCTTATAGTTTGTTAAAAATGCGACTTTACAAGCATCAAGATAAACATTTGAAATCTTATGTAAAAAGTTAAATTTTGGTTGTAGACCCAATATTTTACGAATCATATCTTGATTTTAGATTCTCTGAGGATTAAAGTGTGTAAACGTTGACTGAGCCAACGGTGTAAGAGAAATAATGCACCTGCTAGCTTCCTCGCGATTGTGCCCAAGTTTACTGCAACCCATATATAGCACTGAGTATCACTGCCAACAGCCCTAGAAAAAAGAATTAAGAGTAATAATCACCCAGCTTTGCTTAACGAATAGTGATGACGTGAACTAGGGACACATGTCAGAAAAAAATTGCTTGTATGGACATTCCTATACATTTTTATTGGACCAATTCCTGAAGTGAAAAAGTTTCTATTAATTGCAATCCCTGTTATGACCTTATCTACACAATGACATACTTGTTTAATTTAGATTTTTAATTTAGATTTAGGTTTTTATGATGTGTCATTAGTTATAATTACATTTATAGTATGTGTTTTTCAGTTTACTTGCCAGTTCTATAGGTTGTATAGATACACACCAATAATAACCGTTTTGGTCACATATTTATGAAAGGTGTTACAAATAAAGTGTTTATAATTATTGCTATGAATGGAACGTTTTTTATTTTTTTATACTTTCAACATGTTTTTAATCTAGATTAATCTATTTTCTTTATATTTTGTCTCCAAATAATAGAACTGCATTGGTGCGGGAAACTTTTCGCACGCCTTCAAATAATCATTGTAGGCGATCGTGCAGGTAACCTAGTTCGACGCGGCGAAGTCATTAAGACCCAACACTATATTTGACACTCTTTCTCATCTGGTCGGGGGTATCCTGGGAGGGGGGTGGGGCTTAGCTCAATCTTGTTACCACAGATCGCTGATGCTAATTATATTCATCTAAACTCTAAATTATTATTGTTCTTATTTACTTCTATTCGCTGTTCTCGATATATTATTACATAGGAACCTGTTCGCTTTAATGGAGTATAAGCGCGTATAACCGAGCGGCGCGCTCGTTGGTAGCTGGGTTTCAAGCTCTACGACATGTACTGACACAGTCTCAGTGTTGCCAGAGCTGGTGATTTTTCACCAGATCTGGTGAATTTCGATGCATTTGGTGATTTGGTGAAAAACTTTGGTATTATGACCAAAATCTGGTGATTTTCCAAAGATTTCTTTTGCGCCTTACAATCAAAGAAAACAAATATATTTTTTGTTAGCCCTGATGTTTGTTTGAATCAAAGGTATTATTCAAACAATGATTTAGGTTACCAATGTGATAGGAATATCATTTTTGTTCTCCAGTAGTAAGTAGTAGGTACTCTAAATCCAAAATCAAAATTAGAACAAGAATAACTTAAACCTAAATGAATCTAAAATCTAACCTTAACATCTTTCATTTTATTACTTTTCAATTTTTTTTTTATGCAAGTTCGTTAAAAAGTTTATTGTTCGAACAATGTTGAATTGGCGTGGATCGTGGTCTCAATTTTGGTAGTGGTTATTGGTACATGACACTCGTGTCTATCTACCGGCAAATGTTCGACCTTCAGACCTGCGCATTTGGCAGCAGCCCGGTGTTGTCGTTCAAACCTAACATTTTACTTCACCCGTGTCCCTCCGCTCGCTTCGAGGGCGCAACAAACAAAACTAACCCAAGTCAATGCCCAAAATCAAGAAAAATGAGCTTTGAAAAATATATGAAATAGCACGTACGCATGCGTGAAGACTCAAATTTGTTGTAGGTAGACAAACGATATTTCTACATCATGTCTAAATTCCCTAAATACGACTAGTGATAAGTGAAAACTTAAACCCCAAACTCAAATTGAAACTGGCAATAATAACAGAAATATCGACTTTATCAATTAAAAAGAAAATTTTGTACACGTAAAATTTAATGTAGATGGCGGGTAATACAAAAAATTCACCTACAAATACAAATATTTATTGTATTTTACCAATTTATATTGTGTTATGCAGTTCTCTAATTTAGGTTTAGATTTTTTAATGCGGGAGTTAAATATTGCTGCTTTTTATAAAGTAGAAATCCAATTATCTTATTTTAATTGTAAGATAAAACTGGATGTAAATCGAAGGCAATAAATATTCTGCTTTTTAAAGGCTGCTCTGTTTTTTTTTCTGGTTATTAAACCTAAGTTATATTAGTTTTGCAATTTAAGCGGATTTTGGGTTAAAATTGAGCGTGGCACCCTCAAAATTGTCGAGGATTAGCCTCCAGCGGCACCTACGACATGCATCTCCCCTCCCCCCTTAAAACTCTGAGTTAAATCCGCCCTTAGTTCTGGTTTTTATTTCAGAACAATTGGTCACCTTAATTATATATTATAAATCAAACTAAATTATATGAAATTTACCAAAGATAAGGAACTGAATCCGAAGTATGTTAAATTGCAGAGTGGCCACAACAACCCTACAGTGGGAGGGCTAGAGGACTGTTAGAGGGTGTCCGCATGGTGGGTTTTTGTCGCCCCTTCTGTGGTCTCTCTTGATGGATGGTCTGCTAGCGGTCCTCTCTGTGGGATATGGAGGTGCAGGCATACGCAGATGATCTAGTAATACTTACAAGAAGCAACTCGCAAAGAACTATCTCAGAGAATCTTCAGGATATGCTAACCATGGTCTATGACTGGTGTGGAAGGGAACACCTATCTGTGAACCCACACAAAACAGTTAAAGTTTCGTTCACGACGAAGAAAAGGCTGGAAAACTTAAGACCACCTTCACTCAAAGGAGAAACTCGCCCATTTGCGAAATATGTGAAATGTCTGGGAATTAGCCTAGATAAGACACTTAACTGGAATGCGCATCTGGATAAAATTACTGCAAAAGCGAAACTGTATTTATGGGCTTGCAGACGCATTTGTGACAAAACATGGGGCATACATCAAAAACAAATGCACTAGCTATATATTACGGTCATAAGACCAATGAGTAGCTTGACACTCTAAGAGCCTACAGAACTCCGCGAGAACCAAATTATCCACCTTACAAAGACAAGCGTGTCTGGCAATTTAGTACCGCCTTCGGCACTACACCCACGACAGCGCTTGAGTGCCTTCTAAATTTGCCACCTCTCCAAATAGTACAGGAGAGGGAGGCCAGATGGGCTATGTACAGATTGACACACGCGTATATCAACAATCCGTAGGCGATCATCATGGTGCCCAACAATCTGAAAAACGCTAATGAGTGGAACAGTGTGTTGGGTCTACCATCAGATGTTTTGCCTGCCACAATTAACTATTACGATGCATATGACGTCCTTCTACCAGAGAGGAACGAATGGACAAAAGACTTCGAACATCTGAGAGCAACAGAAAATAGTTGGTTCACTGACGGCTCCAAGGCCAATGATGGTACAGGAGCCGCTGAATGTAATAAAAATGGTAAGGTCGAGCTTAAGTGTTCCCTAGGCAAACATGCAACAATTTTTCAAACTGAAGTGAAAGCCATTGATATAACTGCACAGTGGCTCATAAACTGTAAAGGCAAGTCAATCAAAGTATTCTCGGACAGTACAGCGGCTTGAAAAGCTCTTGACTCGAGCCGTTTTTCATCCAAGGCAGTATAGAACTACCAAGAACTACTTACCAAACTAGGTAGATAAAATAAACTTGCACTTATCTGGATACCTTGCCATACAGTATATGAAGTCAACGAAAGAGCTGATGCTCTTGCATCATAATAAAAAAAATACTTTGGCTGCGTCACAGAAAATATAGTTACACCACTATATTTTCTGTGGCTGCGTGCAACACTGTGAGATCACAGTGAATATATTTTATGAAAAACTATATTATAACATCGTTTTCCTACTATAGATGATGTTCTATTATCATACTTCATCTTAAAAGTTTGTAGATCGCAACGATTGTCCTAACAAATGAATTGTCCTCTTATCTATCACCAGAATTCGTATAAGAGCTTGCATATTGCATATTATTATAGTACACATAATTAATTCACTAATTTATTTTTAGTCCACAATATCAATATCAATTTTTCCATTAGCCTCTTCTTGAACACATCTTAACAAAGCGTCTGTTGAATATCTAACTTGATATTTATATCTTGCCTATCTTATATACCACAACACACATGCGACAAATAGATTTGTGCACCAGATTTGCAGGTAGAATATGTGCATATAATTGCATCTTCTTTCATGTTTTCCTTATATTCTATGAATAGCATATGTTTCGTTCTTTGAGTAAATCTGGAATAAATCCGGGCTCTGACCATATTATTCTCGAGAACTTGGGTTTGAAAAGGAAAATCGCTGTTTACTTCCCTAGCACTTGTATCTTAGATATTTCCGGGGATAATCTTAGCCTAATGGCTAACAAAAGTTTTTGCATTTATATATTCCGACGCCAAATGAGGAAAATAGTAACTATTATTAACCTACACCACCTGATCCAATTTTATTGATGAACCCTGACTTGTAAGCGGTTATGTCTTTGATTTTTAATTCTGTTAAGCATTGCCATAACTAATTTAATATCACTATTTTGAATATGTATGGGTTAGTTTGGGTTAGTTGGTGAAATCAATTGAGATATTTGTTCGTATCGTAGCTTCTGCGCCCATTAATTCCACCAGGATCACAAATTGCCAATAAGACTCTGAACTGTTGTCGAATGTCGAATTTAGGAGTCAACTGTTGAGTCTCGTCATCCCTAAAATTATTTTCGTTTTCATATTTTTTAGCCAGTGCCTGTTTCTAAAACATTATTCGAAATTTTGAAAAGCAAATGGATGTATCATTGCAACACACTTTTCAGTTTGCTTATGTCTAAAACGTCTACTAAAACAGTCATTTAATTTCCAGTTCTAAGTTACTTTTTATTGATGAATAGCATTTTTTCATTTACACTCTGTGTATATAGGCTAGAATTTAAAATATGTTATTTATTAATTTATATTTGCACAAATATTTAAATATTAAAATCTCGATCGCAATAAAAATATTTTGGATGCTCAATAAATGCCAAGTTGTTGAGATGCACTGTATGATACAATTATCATTTGTGATTCGTCTTATAAACATTCATATTTTTTTTATATAATACTAGTGAAATAGCAGTTAAGTTTTATTTATCTAGAAAAAAATAGTAAATTAAAATTTAAATATAACTTGACTTTTTTAATTGCAACAAAATCATATATAATGATTTTAATAAAATGAAATTGATTATTTTAATAAATTTTTGATATCATAATAATAATGCGAGATATTATGAAATTGTCCTCACTTATTGGATATAGCCTAGGATTATGGTGTGAGGTTGTAAATAAAATGTAAATCTTTTATTATAATTT
>MU181979.1:64488-113452 GCA_016904865.1 Pissodes strobi
TTTGGCTGAAATCCAGGACCGAATTATGCCATGGACACAGTGTTCATACATAACTTAAATTTAAGTAGGTACAAAACGATACGACTATTCGAACATTGAGGACAGCTGGTTATTATTTAAGGAGTTCCACTTCTTTTTGAACATGAGATTTGAGCGTCTCTAAGATAACGAATTTAGTTACTTCTTTTCTCAATCAAGTCTTTATTTATTGAGCAGATTTTTTCCTTTTTGAACTTCCTAACCGTAAAAGATGTTTTGCATTGGGAACCAATGCTGGTTGAAGGGGGGCATATGTAAACTAGAAAGCGTATTAACTAAAGAACACTCAATCTGGAGTTTGCACTTGATACTTGACACTGAAGGATCAAATATTATGAGTATTATCTAAACATGTTTTAAAAACAATCAGTGAAAGATCAACAAAGTTTAGTATAAAAGAACGTGCAAATCAAGTAAAAGACAACTTATCTGGTTGAGTAGTTCCCTTTTAATTAATGCAAAACGCTCCTCTGGTAATAAGTTCAAACCCTCCGATCCTGATTATCTGGTTAAGTAGTTCCCTTTTAATTAAGGCCAAACGCTTTTCTGGAACCAAGATCAAACCTCCCGATCTTGACTATCTGGTTAAGTAGTTTCCTTTTAATTAAGGCCAAACGCTTTTCTGGTAACCAAGGTCAAACCTCCCGATCTTGACTTTCTGTTTAAGTGGTTCCCTTTTAATTAGGGCCAAACGCTTCTCTGGGAACCAAGATCAAACCTCCCCTAAAGTTACGTCAGTGTAAAAGTAAAGCAAAAAGTAAAGTAAAAAGTAAAGTGAACCATAGATGAAAGTGAAACCTAATTAAAGCATACCAATATAACTGAAACGAATTAAAACGCTCATAACAATTTAAACTGAAAGTAGACTCAAGGCAGCCGAATAGGTCGAGTTCGGTCAGTCCTCATCGAATGGTCATGCGTTCTATGCTATTCTAGTAAATTGTATTCAAATATAGTCGTCATTCTAAGTGCATTCCTTCTTGTATCTGAAGACCAATATACGTACAGTTCGTTTCGAATTAAGCGAGTCGTTATTCCATCTGATATACAACCCCCCGCTCAAGGGGAGGAACGCCGCCAGTAATCCCACTCAGCAGCACGCATCTGAGAAGCGCCCAAATTCCTCATTGACAATATTAACATAAAATACGATGATGGTTAGTTAAGAACTAGATATTAAACAGGGCTATCCACTAAGAACTTGTAGCAGGTATATAATTACACAAATTCTAACGAATCAACGATTTTAAAGAAAATCAAAAAATAAATAAAAATTAATCAAAAGTCCTCTGCGGTCAACGTAAAAGTATATAATTTACTGTCTATTCCTTTTAAAATTTGCATTAAATTCTTTCACACCATGGCGATAAATTGTTTAGCTAATAAAAATGCATTTACACTGTTTATATCAACGGTTAGAAAAAAATGTTAGATACCATCGCCTCGATCATCTCGGAAATGAATATCTTGAAATTTTTTTAACCTCTTCTCATAGTCATATTATATGTAGAATGCGTTTATATATGGAAATTTTGTACCTGAAGCATCCGCTATTGTGACGCATATATGATAAAATTAGCACTAATGTATCTCTTTTGAAACGGTATAGTCAGTAAAGGAGTAAAACATTCTGTATGTTTTATTTCTACATTGACTGTGGTATCTACGGTTTTAAGGTTTTGACTAACGTTACTTTAGTTTTTGCCAAAGAATTCTATCTAGAACACTGAATCTAAAATTAACTATATGAAATATACTGCTTGAACTAACTTAAATTTAAATGCAAAAAATACTGGTATTAATTTTTAAAGCATATGCTTAAAATCTCAGAAAATATTTTATAAATAACTCTGATATTTTGGGGTTTAAACAAGTAAGGCAGTCCTCTATTATCATTTTTGCATCGCACTAGAGAAAATTATTCCAATTTCCATCAACCAATATATCTGCAGCATTCGCAAAATGTGTATTTAAGGAAGGCGAAACTTGATTAAATTTTCAGTAATAATTTTTGTAGTTTTCTTCAACTTCTAATTCTGTACATCACTTTCAATAAAAGCATTAATTTTACTTTTGGATACATCAGAATCAATTAGGTATTTATCTAATAATCGCTATCATCCACATTAGACAGACGACCAACGTCTATCTCACTTTTCACTAGATTTTCAGTCTACCCGCTATGACATCCTCAAAATTACGAAATACAGGATTGCTGTATTTAATAAATTAACTATTAGAACAATTTACCATTTATGTAACATAAACTGAGCGGTGGGGTCTCTCGGACTGAACAGCAGGAACTGAGTGCCTTACATATCATACATTCCGGCAGAGGGCTGGTTCTTACAACTTATGAAGATAGTGAGATATAAAATTTTCTACACAAAAACGTTATGCAGATATTTGCGTGTAAACTTACTGGTTCCCTTGGACTTCACCAGAATTAAAACATTTCGATATATATACCCAAATTCCGCACGAATATTTGTTAATCTTAAAATGGCCCAAAATCACCACGGCATTTAAATAACAGCACAGATACGTTGAGCATTTTCTCTGTATGTAAATAAATGTTTAGTGAGAAGATATAGTACATTGTGTATCTAAGAACTAAAGTGACTCATTTAATTCCGCAAATGGAGTTTGTTTGTTGCTCTAGGGCTCTGCCCGGCAGCAATAGTCAAGGGTTTACTAAAATTAGGCAATGTGTGGTCTGTGGGTATAAATTTAAGAACCCCTGATAATGTTACAATTTGTCTAATGCAAGAACCAGTTGAGTATTTTATAAGTCTACTTTGAAACACTTAGTTAGAGTCTAAGTAAAGAAGTTCGAAATGGAAAATTTAGATTTGAAAAAAGCAACTAAAAAGAAGTTAGAGGGTCTTCTGCCAACAAAATCAGGAAAAATATATGAACCGCATGTAAGATGGTGCTGTGAACGCAAAGTAAAAATTTTCAACGAATATACCCTGCTCGCATTTACTCCAGAGAAATCCAGGATTTTCTCTCCTTCAACGCTTTAGGCGCAGGCAAGAACGTCAAACTGGTGAGAGCAATTTGATTACGGGGAGTGATGCCCCAGCTATTCCGAGTTGCCACGGGATGTGGTCCATCAATTCTCATCATCCTCCTCCAGGCTGGAGAACATCTAAGTACAAAGTCTGGAGCTGATCAATGACAGTTTGTGACAAGAGGGGCTGCATTGTATTAGCAGGCAGGAACGTTAAACTGGTTAGAGCAGTTTGATTGCGGGGAGTGATGCTCTCGCCATTCTGAGTTGTCACGGGATGTGGCCCATCAAATCTCATCGCCCTCCTCCAGGCTGAGAGGCACCAAAGTACAAAGTCTGGAGCTAATCACTGGGGAATGACCCAACAAACCCCATTCTTACCCCTCCCATACGCCGATGCTTCCAGTAAAAGCGGCCCTAGGTGGTAGATGCATACGCCTACTCGCATGGTCCGATGAAAGACCACTCCATGCACTAGAACTGGGGAGCGCTAAGTGGTTTCTCCGAAACACGTACCGCTTCCGCGCTGGCGGTTCCGGGTTCCACAGTAAGAATATGGTGCTGATGATGGTGCTTCCAGGACCAAAATATTCCGGAAATAAACTCCCCGGCCAATCGGATCCCCGGGCGCTGGGTAGCGCTGGGAACCCTTCATTCATTTCACAGACAGCAAATATTCCAAACCAATTTAGAATAGATTTCTGCAAGATAAGAGGCCTAAATACAAGCATAAATTTGATACACCAACATCTACAAGCAAATAGACCACACATACTAGCCCTTACAGAAACACAAGTATGTTCTACAACAACAGTAAACTGCCCCTATCCTGGTTACGACTTACACACCTAATTTAGACATAAGTTCGGTATATGACTTTTTGCCCGAAGCGACCTTTCATGTCACCGCGAGGAAACACTCGAACCGAACAACCTTGACGCCATGTGGCCCAAGTTCACCGCCAACGGAGTAATCAAGTTTATATGTTGTCCCTATCGCCCTCCAAGCGATACAGCCTACCAAAGCTTTTGTACAACACTAGCTATCAATTTTGACTAAATACAGGTCGATCACCCCAAGTCAGAAATGATCGTTCTGGGAGACTTCAATGCCCACAACACCAACTGGCTTAAACAAGACCGACAATGAAGGAAAAGACGCTGAACCAACTCGAATCTCAGAGAGGGGCGAATTCTCCGCCCTCCTGGCTCTTTTTCTAACCACCAATCCTGACCAGTACATAATTACTGTTGATCCGCCATTAGGTACTTCCGACCACAAACTTATTACAACGGTTTGTGAATTGCCACTTCTACAGAAGGATCCACCATTACCTCGCAAAATCTGACATTACAATTCTGCAAACTGAGACGATCTAAGGGAGTTCTACCTAGATTTTTCTTGGCTCGACGTCTGCTTAGGCACTAACGACCCGTCAACATGCTGCGATAAGATTACGCAAGTAATCTCCGCAGGAATGGAAACAGACATCTCAAATTCCATCAAGCTACCGTCAAAAGGAAAGCTCTGATTCGAAATGCGAAAGAGCTGTAGGTAGGAAACAGCAAGCCTACATTTACTGGCTGGAAAATCAGACCGCTAAAAATCGCAATAATTTTGTCGAAGCGAGAAACGAATGCAAACGTGTGATCGATGAAACTAAGAACAAACACAATCAAAGGGTCAGGAATAAACTTTTGCAATGCCCCAGTGGCTGCAGGAATTTCTGGTCGGCAGCATAAGCAGGAAGTAATAACTTTACAAAATCGTCTCTCCGACCTTTGACAGACGAACGTGGCATCACGGCGACGGCTACAGCCAAGGAAAAAGCAAACATGCTCGCCAAGATGTTTTCATCGCACTCTACCTTAGACGTCCCCCATGGCAAGGGTCTCCCCACCATATCGAACATCAGCACTAACATGGCAGAAGTCAAGTTTCATCACTGTGATATTCGTAAAATCCTTAAAGAACTAGATACGGCATCAGGACCGGACGGAATACCTGCCATCGATTTAAGAACTGCGCCAACGAATTAACACTAGTTTTTTCCATGTTTTTTTCTCTGTCTTACGGAAAAGGGATTTACCTATCTTCTTCGAAAGTCACCCGAGTGCAACCTGTTCCAAAAAAGGCAAGAAAACCACGCCCTCAAACTGTCGCCCAATTGTCTTACTTCCAATAATCTCCAAAGTCATGCAACGGGTCGTCAATCAGCAACTACTCAAGTACCTCGACAACAACATAATAACCAGCGATAATTAATATGGCTCATATATGGAGTAGGGCAATTCAGAACTACGGAGAGTCTCGAGCGATTGCGTTGGATATTGCGAAGTCATTCGACAGAGTTTGGCATGACGGACTGCTCAACAGACTGCCGTCCTTCAGATTGCCAGCCTCTCTCTGCAGCTGGCTTGGCAGTTTCCTTTAGAACCGGTCTCTGCACGTTACAGTTGATGGACACATCTCAGACACATTCACCATTAACGCGGGAGTGCCTCAGGGTGCAATACTTTCACCAACTCTGTTCCTCATCTATATCAATGACCTGATGACCGAAACGAGCAAGCTTGCAGACGACAGTACCCTTGACTCCCAATTTAGATCAGAAAAACCTTTACCAGCGACTGAGATTTTTAATCGCAGACAGGAGCAGATTACAGCAATTAATCGAGACCTGGAGAAAGTTCAAACTTGGTGCGACAGAAACTTGGTTCAGTTCAATGCAGCAAAGACCTAAGCAGCCACGTTTACCAAGAAGGCCAATACGGCGGGCCCTAACATCATTATGGCAGGATCGACCACTCCTTCATCCTCGTGAATAGGACTGCTGGGTGTCTCGGTCAACAGCAATATGTCCTGGCAGGACCACGTTGCTAACATCGCAAAATCAACCTCCTAGAAGCTTGGTGCGCTATTTCGCAACAAAAAACTGTATACACCGCAGCAGTTGCTCTTGCTCTAGATAGCGCAAATAAGACCGTGCTTAGAATATTGCTCACACATCTGGGATGCCGCACCAAAGCACACCCTGAAGCTGCTGGATTCCATTTAGAAGAGAGCTGTGCGTCTTGTCGGCGACTCGGAGTTGACCCGGAATCTGGATCGTCTGGAACACCGCAGACATGTGGCCGAGATGTCCCTGTTTTACAGATACTTTCACGGCAGATGTTACGAGGATCATTCAGCCCCTGACAGCGCCTGTCAGACAGCCACGACAGATGGCAAGAGCGCCCCAGTTCGTCGTACAACTTGAAACACCTAGAACATCGATTAACAAGAATTGCTTTGTCTGGCGCACTGCATCACTGTGGAACTCACTCCCAGGGCATCTGTTTCCCTCTAATTACAACCTACCACTATTCAAAACCGTGTCAATCAACATCTTCGCACACACACCGCTCGTCGAGCGCCATAGGATCTCCTTTTAGTGTATGTGCCACTACCATAAAAAAGACACATTATTCTAATCTGAAGACCATGCTAACCGTTCAAAATAATATCGATATCAGCAAATTTCACAAGTTAATTGCCCTTCTCAAAAGAAGGAACGAGGGATATAAGCCAAAAAGAGCCAAAATACTAATAAGGTGCAGATTGATATATATTTTAATGGATGCTCCAAACAATTAGTTTGTAATGATAAAGGTAGCACTGATTTTGGGTGTGGCTGGAGCCTGCAGAAGTGAGGAGTTAGTTCAGTGTGGAAACTGATTTCGGTAACTCAGTTTTTATTAATATTAATACCAAAACCAGGATCGATAGAAATTTTGTTGTTAAAAATTCAACTAAGAATATTGTCAATTTTACTGAAATCTGTAAGAAGTATATGGCTTTAGGAAAGGCTGAAACCCTTCATTCGAGATTTTTCGTTAGCGAAGCAATCAATGTATTACCCAGCCAGTCGGTAAAAATGTATTTGAAAACTATCCCAAAAAGTACCAGGAATCCTAAATCTGGACATTGCTTTCACTAAAAATGTGCCTCTTTATTAGCTGACTGGTGCATCTATGGATGTTTTAAAGAGGCATAGAAGATGGCAACCAGCAGCCGTCACCACAAGGTACCTTAAAACTTCCATAAATAATAAATACACTATTGACGAAAAAATTTTTGTACATGGTAACGTGAAATCACTCCAAATTGCTGGATCTTCAGGAAACACTTCCAGACAAGCTTTGGAGTAAGTCTCGGGAGCTGTCGCATGTAGTTCGGAATTATCGATGTTCTTACGGTCTAGCGAAATGCTTTCAACGCCTCGGTGGTGTAGTAGTTAGACGGTCAGCTTGTCATTTATACGCCACAAGTGCGATTCCCGTCGGTGGCAGCGCTTCTTTTGTTTACTTTTTTTAAGGTTATGTTCGTTTTTTATTATTTTTTTCTTAATTGTGGGCAAGCCTTGGGTTAATTTTGGTTAGTTCTTGTTGGTTGCGCCCCAGTAGCGAGCGAAGCGAGGAGGGCCATGCAAAGCCATAATAATACCTATTCTTCTTTCGCAGTAAAATGCTGGCCCAACTGTCAGGCTTGTTGCATGTCAAACGAAATAACATAAATGAATCTCGATGGACTTTGGCACGTTCAAATTCGTCATTTAAACTTTGTTTTATTGCTTCAGCTCTTCGTGAGTGCAACTCATGCTCGATTTTATTTTGCCTAACTTCTTCCTTCACATTTGGCTCTTCTATAAACAAATTCAGCATATCACATGTTTTACAGTTATAAATTTTGGGCAGCTTGGACATATTGGGTCCAAGCTGCAGAAAATATGCCTGTATTTATCTTCTGTTACAAGCTGTAGATCTTGATTTTGACATCAATTAATGTAGCGGTCTTTGTATAACTTGGATATGTTTAAAACGTGATCAATATAAACTTTTTATGGTTTTTCTTCCTGCTGTAATGGCTTATGTACTTTGGTACAGACTCTATGTGTTGCCTGCAAGATTGGGTTAGTTTGGGTTCAATTTTTGTCCTTTTCACTATCGTCTGAGTCGAAGTCAGAGCCATTTTCATTGCTGGAACTGTCCGAACAACATTTTCGTTTGCGCACATGTTTAACTGGCTTAGCAATACTGAAATAAACGTGGCTTCTCATCCTTCTGCCTATAAAATCTGTCAAGATATCTTTTGGGAAATAACAAGGTTCTGCTATTGTGACGCAATCTATTGTCCGATAGCGGTACAAAGTTTTTAATGCCATTTTAATAGCCTTATGGTAACTAAGAAGTTGAGTTTAACCCAAGCTCACTCGAGTTGTGGCATATCCCCTCGTTCCGCCAAGGTCTTCAATTATAAACATAAGATGGCTGTACTTTGGCAGGTATTCTAAATGGCTTCTATTTTGTTCCATATAATGGCGATAACATGCTTTTAAATGGTGGACGTTATCCCACAAAGACTGCTTCTGGTGTGTAAGAAAAAAATGTATTTCTTCAACAATTTCAACTTAAACCGTTAAATATGTTTTGAGTTTGCACTCGATGTTTGAGCAATCTCCAGAAAAACTTGCCCATAAATCGGGGCTATTGGGGCACCACCATCGAAGTGAACCATTTTTTCTAATCCAAGTCTGAAAATTTGGCGTGTTAGTTGCAGGAGCTCGCTCCATCTCTTTGCCAACTAGAAATAGCTAAATATGTTAGGCCTAAGTTTATCTATCAAGTTCTTCATTTCTACAGTAATAATATATATTACCAGATAGATTGCCTACGTAAGAACTAGGCCCTATTATCTTTATGACCAATAACGTCACACCAAACATTGAAAGCTCTCCATCCTGAAGTTTCAACGGCGTTAGCCAGATGAGGGTTTTATTGACCCAAACAATGCGTAATATTATTATTATTATTATTATGCCCCATAAAAACATTTTTTGTTACAAAGTATCTGTCCTTATTATCTGGTCAAAAAACTGTCATCAATGTATTCCAGCAATACAAAATGCAAGTTGTTTGCGTTTATTTTCTTCAAGAATTAATCGTCAACAGTTGGGCTTACTGAAATATACTCAAAATATCATATGGA
Source organism: Pissodes strobi (assembly GCA_016904865.1). Lineage (NCBI taxonomy): Eukaryota > Metazoa > Arthropoda > Insecta > Coleoptera > Curculionidae > Pissodes > Pissodes strobi. Next base: position 73,568 of record MU181979.1, read on the forward strand.
ATTAGAACAAATAATAGCTGAAAAGTCAAAGGCAAGCATTTTTGACAGCTTTACGAGCTTCATTTGCTTTTCTTGAGCTTCGAGAGGAATTAAACTTTCCTATTTTAACTCTCACTTCAAATAAGAAAAGTTTGGCCAAAATACGGTCCATAACCCTGAAAATTAATATTTTTAACTCATCTTATTTTAAAAAACGTAGGTCCCCTTCTAGCTTGTATAATAACACGTTCACGTGCCATACAAGAAGGTTCGCTTCGCAATCATCTTCAATCGTCAATTTTTAAACCGAATATTTCCCTCATGTATAAAAAATCCCATTAGAGGAGTGCAATTCTCGGAAAATTACAGCGATAATTGCACTGTAGAAACCGAAAGAGCACAGCGATAATTGCATCGTACGTATCTATGGTAATTCCATTGAAAATTTGACAGCGACAATTTATAAATAACGTCAAAGTCTAGTGAATATATAGGTATTATTAAATATGTCTCGTTTCGGATTAAAAAAAAATCGTTTTTTTGCATCTCTGTACTTTGTTTACACTTACATGTACGTTTTTGTATTAAAAGAGAATAAAAATGTATTTTTTTAAAACCATGTCCTAATTCGGGAAATATTCCCCCGAATTACACTCGTGCATCAAAATAACCAGAAAATTTTGCATTCGAGCGTGTTGTCTTAGAAAAACTGCATTCGGTCATTTTCATATTTTGCAAAAAGAGCCCTCCACCTTCGGTGTCGGGCTCTTTCTCCAAAATATGAAAATGAACTCATGCAGTTTTTAGACAACACGCTGTCATGCAAAATTATCGGTAATTTTGGTGCACTTGTGTAATTACTTCCGATAACAATCCAGTCTCTCAGTCAAATTGCAAATTCGTAGGTAGACAAATTTTTCTCCTTATATTTCTATGTATTCGATTTAGTAGAAGATGTATATTTCAAAATCTTCTAAAGGGTGGAAGTACAAAGTGTAGGTAACTGCATGTGCTTATAAATATTTCCTTCAAAAATTATACAAATCTGCAATGTTTGAATAAACTGTAAGAGATGGCCACATACCCTCGAAAAGTGGTTATTTTAACTTTTAACGCATTTTGGAGAGTAATCTTCTGATAATATGGAAATTGCACGTCGAGTAACATACTTTTACGTACCTACAGGTAATTTGACTTTTATTTTCTGTGTGGAATAATGTTCTGTGTATGACGAATCACCCTTATACAGCAAATATTTGAACTGGAATGTGAACAATTTCTGAGATCCGGGTTTCAAGCAGATGAAAATAAATTACCAAGTCCTAAAATTGCTTTGATCCTATAAAAGCAGACACATATTAACATGGGTATATTTTCGTAACTAGAATTATGGTAATGGCAAAATTGACATATGCTTAAAGAGAAATAACAATATTTATGTACTTCATTGATATTTCTTTTTGTGTTATAAACTAACACAAATTACTAAGCGCACGAGAATTACCATAAAATTCTGCTATAAAACATGAGTTTTACAAATATTACCATTAACAAACTTACTAAACAAAAAACTTAAACATCCGAAAATTTTGAGTTAAAAATTATGTAAAAAGTTCCGTTAGGTTCTTAACCAAAGTATCGATTATAAACCCAAAACTAAATTTTCCAGAAGTTCCATTCAACGCTCATAACGAGGAATGATTTTAGCCTCTCCTGCGTTCATAGCTGTCTTAATCTATTTAATATTATTTTGGGCTTACTGAAAACTCTTTCGCAGCACACTTGAGTGTAAGAGAGTCAATAGATTTTTTGATCGCCTATTAAGCGACATACAAGTTGGAGTACGCCGCAGAGTTAAGATTATATTTTTCTGTAAATTTTAAACAGAAAACAAAACAGCCTGAACAAAAATGTTGTTTTTGGAAATATTTTTTAAGTCGGCTCTACTTTAAGGTGGCCAGACATCCGGCATTCTGTGGAATCGTCCTTTCTTTTTGTAAGCTATCCAGCATTTCAATGTGACGCATTTTCAATTTAAGGAGCACATTTACCTTTTTATCCTTTTTTTTACCGATATCGATTATTTTGCGGTATATATGGATACGAAGAATCCCCATCTTGACGGAAGCCGGAACCTTAGTTACTCCCGATTTTAAGGCCTATCCTAACCTAACCTAAGAAAAAGAAGATAGTTTTACTGATTTCAGAACACTGAGTCGTTGGCCTCTCTGGCCACCGTTGAAACTCACGTCCATCTACACCAAATTTCCGACCTTCGTACCTGCGCATTTGGCAGCAGTCCAGTGTTATCTTCTCATATTTCACCTCACGGATGGCCCTCCGCTCGCTCCGGGGACGCAACCAAACAAAACTAACCCAAGGCAATGCTCAAAATCTAGAAAAAACAACTTTCAAAAATATGTGAATTAGTACGTGCGCATGCGTAAGGGCTCAACATTGGGGTTGCTAGACGAGAATACCTTTTAATGGTTTAGTCATTTGAGTGGCGCTTAGTTGTTTAAGTAGTCGACATCGATTAAATTTTGGGTTTGTGTTTTGTCAAACGTCACCAAATCGAAGAAAAATTAGAAACTGATAAGTGGTGGATGGAAGTATTTAAACATTTTTCGGAAAAAGATATTTCTTATAAAAATTTTTAAAAAACTGATGAGTATTCTTTGAGTGTACCAGCATAAATGCGATATCTGAAAGAGTATTCACGGACGTAAATAAAATATGAACGATCGAGAAAACACAGTTTGCTTAACTGTGTTTTCTTGATCGTACATATTTTATTTACGCAGATACATTAAAAGCACTCTTGTTAGTTGAAAACAATATGCCGTATAACTGCCAACAATTTTATGAGTATGTTAAAAATAATTAACTTTAAAAAAATCACAGCTCCCAGAAAAAGGTTTTAAAAAAATGTTTTTAAGATTTTCATTTATTCTTTGGTGAATTTTTGAGAGAATAGGGCGCATTGCCTTCCCTTTTGTCTTCTCCGTTCTTCCGTCCCGCTTTGGTAAAAAAAAACTGGTCACCTTACTCTATATTCATCTTCGGAACCGTTATTGACAGAGCTTGCGCCACTTTCATCATTCCTATAGGAGTTTTTGCTATCTTGCTTTTGTTTTTGAGTTAATGATGACTGATTCTCTGAAAATTTTAAAATTTTGCGCAAAGCTAATGAGCTCATCTTTGATTAAAGATTCTTGGTCGGGATAAACAATTATTTCTTAATCATTTATCACCATAAAGGTGGGGGTGGTGATTAACTTTATAATTAACCACATTAATATGTAGTTGTTTGACCGTACGGTTCAACAAACCCGCCTGAACCGTACGGTTCAGGCGGGTTTGTTGTGCTCAGCACCGTCGCGCGTCGCCTCGGTTTTTGTTTTGTTTTGTCTGAATTTTCGTGACCAGCCACCCAATACGCGACAATACTTGTGTTTGTTTCCTTTCGTATTTTTTTTTCTTCCTTTATACTCACGATTAAAAAAAAGTGTCTATGTACAAGTGCGACAATTGCCTTAAAGAATTTCCCGACAAGGACAAATATAACAAAGTGCGCTGCAGTGGCGAATGTCACAGATATTTCTGTATGCAATGTACGGGCCTTCAGGTTCCTCAGGAGATATTTGACTCGCTGGCTGACCGCCTGAGTAAATTATCAAACAGTGTACCGACTATTTCTGAGATGTATGATATTTTATTGAATAACGAATCTAAATGGAACCTTTTGGAGAGGAAAATAGACGATATTCACAAAATGTCTGAAGTGTTCTCCATTTGTAACCTTCATTCTCTGTGGAAATCGGTAAGGAAAATGGAACAGAATGTCTTTACTATTTCTCAAATTCTACTCAACAATACAGAGGAAACCATCAAGATCCAGGTGCAAGACTCCACGTCCGCTGATATTAAGAAGGGTATTGACAACTTAAAAAGTAGCCTTGCAAATGTTACCACTTTGGTTAGGGATTTAAATTCTAAAGTTGCTAACCCAAAACAACATAGTGCTCTACCTACGATGACACGCTTTCCTTCTAGTCGTGCTCCACCCAAACTGCGTCAAAGGAATTTGTTTCATCGTCCACTCAAATGGAACTGCCTACTGAATTTTCCTCAATCCCAGAAGATTCCAACTCCGCAATTTATAGAAGTGCCCAAAGATGGCACTATGTGATCGTAGAACACCTCCCGGCAGGATTTACTTCAAATAATATCGTGCACTATGTGAAGGAAAAGTTGAAAACATCAGAATTTATTCGATGCTATAACCTGTTCAGTCAGCGCAATGTCTCCAGAGGAACTACATTTAAAATAGGGACCCTATCAAGAAAGTCCGCTGAGAATTTGTTCAGCATCAATATCTGGCCACCCGGGGGGTCTCCAAAAATACTTCTCCAGCGGCTCCCCGAAGAAAAAATTTTAAGCAGCTTGACGTGTCCTGAGCGACTAGATTCCTCTAATCCTGACGCCAGGTTTAGTATGGTTCTTATTAATGTTGCCTCATTACGAAATGAGACTGATGAATTGTTTTTGTTTTTGGAGGAATCAGGGTTCCCCCAACTAGTTGCAATTACAGAGCACTGGCTGAGTGAGAATGAACCGCTTTATGCTGAAGAGTACTCCACAATAGCCAGATATAATCGGAAAAACTCGGCTCATGGGGTAACACTGATTCTTTCCCTAAGCGGGGGCTTTTTACCTGTAACTAAATTTGATTATCGCCAATCGGATAACTACTTTGAATTTTCCATTGTATACAACAAGAACTTTGATTTACACGTAATTTGTATATATAGAGCGCCAAATTCCGATGTGCAATTGTTCTTTAATAACCTGCTAAGCTTGTTAGATGGTCTGCCGGTGAAAGGCAAGAAAATTTTGTGCGGTGATTTAAATATTGACTGCCCAAAAATCATTAATTTATATTTTTGACTCTTTTGGTCTTTCAATGCATGTAACCTCTCCAACTCGGATTTCTAACAATTCCTCTTCTATCATTGACTATGTAGCGTCCGACTTTCCTTCAACTGATGTCCAATCGACAGTAACTAGCGCGGGTCTCTCAGATCGTGAGGCAGTAATCTCCAAATTCAATACTTCTTTTAGGTCCTCAAAAAAAACTCGCCACCTAGGTAGAATCTTTTCAGCCTCCAATTTTTCATCCTTGCGTAACCTTTGCCTAAATACCAACTGGAATTTTGAATCAGGTGAACTTGATTCTGACTTTAGTGGTTTCTTAAATAAAATTATAAATGCATTCAATAAAGCCTTCCCGCTTAGATCCATTAAATCTAAACGTCACAAACCATGGACTACGAAAGGCTTACGCATATCTGCAAAAAATATGCGTTCCCTCTCATACATAAAAAAATCACTAACTCCACTCATGTTCTTGAATTCATTTCGAATTATAGGAAGATCTACCTAAAACTTATCAAGACAGCAAAGAAACTATATTATCAAAATCGTTTATCAACTGCTAAAAACGTATCCAAGGAGGCCTGGTCCATTATTAACGATCTTAGAGGCAAAACAAATTCCGCGAATCAGAGCATGCCAAAACCAAATTTAAACGAATATTTTGTCAACGTGAGCAAAAATGTTACCTCTGGTATTTCTCCTTCTCTCGACCCTCTTTCGTTTCTTCCTCCTTCTAAAAAAGTCGCTGATAGTATTTTCCTAAGCCCTGTGACCAGCCTTGAACTTCTTCAGGTAATGAGCAGCATAAAGAGTAAATCAGCTTCTAGCACTGATAATCTGTCAATTAAAATTTTCTTGAACCTCCCACTTCCAATTCTGGATGTCCTAGCTTCCTTAATTAATGCGTCTTTCACGAAAGGTGTTTTTCCCGAATGCCTCAAAACTGCGATAATTATTCCTCTTCATAAGGGAGGTGAAAAGGATGTCTTATGCAATTATCGTCCAATTGCTCTGTTGCCTCTACTCTCTAAAATCATTGAAAAGTTATTAAAAAATCGCCTCATGCCGTTTCTCCTTATGGCATACTGTCCCCGGAATAGTTCGGATTTTTACCAAACAAGTGTACAAATGACGCCATGTTCTCGTTGCTTCATGATGTTTACTCATCCCTTAACAACAATCTCCCCACTGCTACGCGTTTGACTGTGTGTGTCATGACATCTTGTTAAGAAAACTAATTTTTTATGGAATCCGTGGTATTCCTTCGAACTGGTTTCAATCTTATCTTGAAAATAGACAGCAGTGTGTTAGAGCGAACGGTTCTGATTCTGATTGCAGATTAATTACCAGTGGAGTTCCACAGGACCTGTTCTTCGGCCTATCCTTTTTCTAATATATATTAATGACATTACATGCCTAAAAATCAATGGTAAAGTTTCTATCTTTGCTGACGACACAAGCATAACTTGGAGTGATTCTAATACTTTCTCCCTACACTCTAATATCTCCAGCGATCTCGTCACAATCAAAACTTGTTCTGACTCAAATTGGCTGTGTTTCAACGTTGATAAAACAGTAGCCTTATCTTATAAAACAACCTTACAACAACCTTTGCTACTTCACAACAGCAATATTAAATACGTTGAATCGCCTAAATTCCTAGGTTTGAGTATTAGTGCCAACCTTAAGTGGTCCGCACATATTGATTCTTTAACAAAAAGCTCTCTTCTGCCTGCTTCGCAATTCGATCGGTTTCGAAGGAACTAAATCTGTCTACTGCCAGGACCACTTATTCTCTTTGTTTGAATCTCATCTTCGCTACGGCCTTCCCTTTTGGGGCTGCTGTAACACCGAGCAATTTCGTACCATTTTCAAACTTCAAAAGAGAGCAATTCGTTATTTATTTGGTCTTAATGGCAGAGCTCATTGCGAATACTACTTTAAAAAATATAAAGTTCTTACGCTTCCTGCTTTGTTTATTTTAGAAACAACTTGTTTAATACGCAAATATCGAACCATATTTCCCGAAAGGCCACAACATGAGTACTCAACAAGAAATTCGAGTCAGAACATCTACCTTCCTTTTCCCTCCTCTGAACTAACAAAAAATTCTATTCTTTATAACTCCAACGTCAGTAAATCCGTCATTACTCGACTGTGTAGGCGGCCGTGAAGTTTCGTTTTTCCTCCGCCGGAGCCTTACTTATCACTTTTCCGCCGGCGGAGGTAAAAGTGTTGTCATAGCAACATGGATACAATACAAACAGGCAATAAAATAAGCGTCAACAACTCAAGATTTATTAAACTACCATTTGTATTTATCACTCAATTTGTGACTGCATTTTTAAAAATCACTAATTTAGAAACAAATTGGTTATTATTTAATCGAACTTACTCAATAACCGCTTATCAATACGGAATTAAAACGCAATCGGAGACGCAATCTTAAAAAATAATTATTGTTGACAGTGTCCACTGACAGCTTTATGTTACAATACTATAGCAACAACATGTGTTCACCGACCCCGGTCTAAGCCGCCTTGCGAACCCACTTATCTTTAATAATAATTAGATATTATTACTATTAAAAAGAGATGTTTTTGCATTAATTTGTCGACATTTGAAGAAAAAACAGCATATTTTATTTGGGGGAAAAGTTACTTTTCATGGCTTGCTCTCTATTACCAGCCTCACTCCGTTCGGCTGTTCAACACGAGCGCGCCATGAAAAGTATCACTTTTCCTCCATATAAAATAATATACTATTGCGTGAATTAGATTTTATTTTTTCCTCCATTAATTTTCTTGGGCTTCATGTGCGGCGGTGAAATTTTTTTATATTATATATATTTTTTATAATAGGTATAGGATTATCTTTTTGACGAATTAGTGATTTTTCGGATATACAGAAATTACACAAAATTAAATACCAAGCTATCAATTTTAGTCATGTTTTGTTTACTTTTACTCGGTATTTTCAACTCTGCAGCATATGCACATTGCCTGAGTCAAGTTCACCGACATGACCTTCCTTATTTCTTCAAACAGCACGCTTCGTTATAATGTATGTTTAATATTTTGATAACACTGGGTTTCTTTACCCTATGTTTTGTGTACTTCCTGTGGATCTAGTTCAACTGCTTATGATGTTCTGTAATATAGTTTTTTTGTTAAATCGTGACCAATTTCAATTTGAAAATTGCTTGTTCTATTTTATCGTATATATTATTGTATATATTAAGTTTTGTTTTGTTTTGTATTTGCCCTACTATGGTTAGTTTATTTATGTTAGTTCGCTTTGTCCATAAAATTTATTTGAATTTTTCTGTGGCAATAAAGCATACTTGACTTGACTTGAAATTAGTGGACTGTATCAAAATAGGATGGTGGGGATTTTATACATAGGTTGTGGATTGAAACAGGTATTTTAGGTATTACATACTTTAATAATGCAATAATTAATTTGCATTAAATGTGATAAATATATTCAAATTCAAACTACCTTCACGCATTCATTCGTTCACACATAAAACTAAATATACATCAAGTTACTTATTAATAAATATATAATGAAATTTCATGATTGATTCATTTAAAAATAAACCTTTGTCTTTACTGAATTTAATAAACTTTTATGGTTTAAAAACTAGGAACTTTTTCGTTCTCACAGAATACCTTGATACTTTATATCATTTCCAATTATCTCTACTTAATTTCACTAGGACAGGGATATGACTTTGAACCTTTGATTTGAAACTTAGTCTAGAGTACAGGAACAATTTGTCTAGCTACAAATTTAATCTCCAGCCGCCATTTTACCTTCTTCTATCTTCAACCACAGCAACAAGTGAGACGCTATGGCGTTTCTGTCTTCGAGAAAATGCGTTGAAACGCCCAAAAGTGTTCTTTGTCCAAGCTTGGACAAAGAGAACAGAGTTACAGTAGATATTCTCTAAATATCTGTGCAAACAAATGAGAAAATGGCCTAAGAGGATTTGACCTTTGGCGCGAAGGAGCACTTTAGCTGCGAGTGAACGCTTGAACTGTAGTGAAATCTAATTTTCCTACCAGCGCCGTAGGGAGAAATAAAGCGGGAAAATTCACGGAGCGGATGGTTCTTTCTTTTTCAAGCATAATGTTGTTTGCACAAACTGACGGAGACAATAATACATTAAATTGAGAACGATTAATAACGATTTTCTTGACGAAGTGTCAACTTGCTTTTGCATATAACGGAATCTATTATACAATGCTTTAAATGCACAAATTTCTGTTTACCTGAGGTTAAGTAATATTCGCAGTTTAATTATGGCTCATTCATACTACGGACATACAGGGTGTTATCACCAAACTATACGGTGAAAAACGACAAGTTAATACACTTGTTGGGGTGTTTCCGCAACAATTCTCATTGAAGTTGTCCTGGTGAAGTTTGAATTTCTTCAAAGTTTCGTGGATGGGAATAGTAAGACAGTTCATAGCTTTTTTTTGATGATTTACAAATTTGTTTATTTAAACATTGAGTTACTTGATTAATATTCAATCTAAATGTTTCAATCTCGAACTTTCTGGCTGTTGTTTGCGCACTGCTCACCAGGATTTTTTTTGTTTTTTCGATTGCTAATAGCAGAAAATTAATTCTGTTTCTATGTAAAAAATAACTTTTAATAAGCTTAAAAAAAGAATAAAGTGATTTGCAAAAATTAATTTTGATATAATTAGAAGCGCAGGGTGCGCTGTGTGTTCTGATTCTTGTATCGCTAGCTATTTGTAAATACCAAGTTATTATAAAAATGTAGAAAGGACTCCACGCTTTGTTTATATCAAAATAAATTTTTTGTCAAAACTATAATTTGATTTTCATTTTAGTTACAAATAAAAATCGAATAGGTAAGAATTATTTCTGTAATGTCATACATCAATTTCTATTAAAATAAACGAGGGGGCAAAGTTTTAAAAATCAATTTTGTGGACATATTGTTTGTATTTTTCTATTTAATGATCAATCGATTTTTTTATTAGATATGTGGATAACCCGAAAAAAAATCCTAAAAAGACATGTTTCTGAATTTCGATTCTAACCCAGTAAAAAGCCCACGAATTTAAGTGAGTCGCTTTTCGCTTGCATGATAAGTATTAGAGTTTAACAATCCCCTTATCTCTTATTTACTATAATAGAAAAAAAAAACAAAAGTTTTAGCTGATTAGGCGTAAGATATTTTTACAGAATGATATATAAATAGAGTATTTCGTTAAAAAAATATATATTTGCCCTCTGACGCATTTCCTCACGCGGTATAAACAAATATAATTAAAAAATTTAATTTAGCTAAATTTTTTGTATTTTCTGTTATATTAAATAAAAAATCTGTGGTCAAAATCTAATCAATAACCCTGAAAATAAAATATAAAACAAGTACATTAGTTTGCCTCTCGTAGTCTCGCCTCTCCAATTTTAAAATATTTTTTCTACCTTGTACAAGTGCAATGTTTAAAAAGAAAGAAAATATTTAAAAAAAAGCACGATTACCTACCTTAAAACTTGAAAGTTCTTCTACTGGTTTAATAGGTAAAGTAAATTGTTAAAAGCAACTTTTCACAAATATAAGAATATCGAATATCTTAAATGTAACGAAAATTGATGTTTCATTTGAGCTAGCAATAAGTAGTAATCTTTTTATAATAAGAATGGCATACATTGCTTTAGGGAAAGATGTTAAACAAAATATGCTAACCTTTAATGACCAAATACAACAAAGCCAATTCAACAAATAAAACAGGATAAAATAACCACAATCTATAACGAAAATCAGAAAAGTGTTTATGGTTTTAACCACAAAACACGTTTAAACTTTAAACAAATGACAAATCACATGTCAAATAAACGCTGTTCTGACTGTTAAATATCAAAATGCGCCATTTGTAGCAATATTTTAAACTAATTTGAGTGGCACATTACGCGTTAACTGGAAGATAAGCTCGTCCTTAAAGATCTGTCCCTTAAGGTGTGTATTAAGGTCGATCTTAGGTTAAGGGAACTTTGGTATAAGGCTAAATTTGTATTAAGGATGCCTTAACGTTATTCTGTACCTTAAGGTGACATTCAAATACCGGCCCTTAAACTACCTACCAACGTTCTTTACCTTGACTACCACCACCACGATTGCGTAAAATCGTAGTAGCGAAGTACGACCGGAAGCTACGTCATTGCTGCTGCACCGTTTCTATAATCATATTTCTGATCGTTACGTCACGTATACCATACCGCCTCCACCTTCTCGTAATACTCTGGTTATATTTAGTAGATACTTTAGCATAGGCATAAGGGCATTCAATAATCCATGATTTGTGTTTCAAAGATGGCAATGGAAATGCTGCATTAGGTTTTTGGAATTGTTTGTATTTTTTCTGACTCCCATCTCGCTAGTATTAAGAAAGATTTGAAGGCAGCCGACAACCAGTACTGACGTGCGCAATTGACCTTTGGTTGGCCGTTTCTCCACTGTAGCAATCAGCCGGGTGCACTGTGGGCCCTTTATCACGTTAATCCAAAGGGTGGCGCTCGAGAAATTATCATTGGGTAACATATCTATTGGTTATAATTAACCAACCATCTTATATCGGTATACAAAAGTTCTGTTTCGGTATTGTGGATAAAATTCTGTTGTAGTGCATTTTGTCGAAGATTCCAAACCCCGACTTAGCCATTGTTTTAACAAAATTCTTTATCAATTCCAAAATTAATAATATAAGCAAATGCATGATTTGATGTGTTGTATGAAGTGTCACAGCTGTCACAAACATGATTGAATAATTTGAATGACGTGATGTTTCTTGACTACCAATGATGTTTTTTAATCTAAAGCTACCAAGATGTTGACAATAATTACATCTAGGCAAATGATTCTACGCCAAACGTATGTCTATCATCAAGTCCTAAACGAAAAATCTAATATGGCATATGGATTTTCAATAGAACACCATTTTTCTCTCATTCGAGTTTCTGGGACTTTTTGTATGTTACTCAGATCTATCCATTAATATTATATAACAATGTGCAGCTTGATAAATAATTAATTTTACGTCCAACATTAAGCCTATGCTAAAAGGAACATTCTTCAATGAATTATACACCGAAGCAAATTAAGACGCATTAATAGTGTACATAAAGAATCGCTTAAAGTTTCATTAAATCGTTTTATTTTAAAGCAAATACCGTTCATGAGAATCCCAGAAGAGAGCTCTGCGTTCCGAGTTTGAATATTTTACTTCCTGTAAAAGGCAAAATTATTCCGCCGAGATTTAAAAATATCAGCTCTGGTTCTATAATAAAAGAGAATTTCTATTAAAAATGCTCTCCTTGGGTAACATATTCTATTTGTTACGGAGATCACGGGTTTATCCGGCAAATGCATTAAGCAAATAAATTTAAGCTTAATGAAAAATTACCCTCATTTTGTATCTTTTATGTTTCAGCCAATATAGCTCAGTCAAAAAGTGAGACGTGGGAATATTTTCTATTACAGACATATTTAAGAGAGCGCATTTTCCTAAGAGATATTTTAATCTACGAACTATTCAAGTCTTTTATGCGCCATCATTTTCTGTATAAACGGTATTACAGAAGAAAACCAAGAAGAATTAAGTTTAATTGATATGATTTTTATTAATTCTGCTTCGTCATCCCTCTTCACATCGTTGCATATAAGAAAACGTTAATTCAGAGCAAAATTAAAATTCTCGACTCAAGATACTAGTAACTCATTTTGTAAGTGTTTATTCTATACAGTTAATACTCCAATACTATGATGTTTAACAGTGAACCATGACTTAATGAATCGATCCTGTATTTATTTTATGACGTTAACTGTATCGTAATTAAGTATAAAATAAGAAAACAGAGTTTCAAGCGAAGAAAGAGCTTTGAAAAATCAAGTTGATATTTTGTATTCTATAGACATATTATCTACTTTATACGTTTTCTCCTTCCCTTTCAACTACTATCACTACTTTAGTAAGGCAATTGCTGTTATTATTCTGGTAATATAAATTGCCAGCATTCAGGCCTCCTCTTGGGTGGTCTTTCTGCAAATTTGTTTCAAAGGGATTTTACGTTCCCTACTATTTTTCAAACCTGATGTTCAGTACTGAGGTTACATGTGCATTCCTTTCGCATATTCTTGCTTCTGTCGATTGCACCACGTCTCTCACTTTACATTTTTCACTTATATGCGTGTTTATTTGACCCACAATATGCATTGTGCATTATTTATTATGACAATATTAAGTTTTATAATTCTCACTTATTATTTGGTTACGGAAATAGATGATCAGTTTAGCACAGGCATTCGGTTGTCAGTTGCCTGTTTTTCAGAATAATCGCATTAGTTTGGATTAGATTGAGGCTGATATTAACGTATAATCCAACATGTTCAGTGTTCGTTGTTTTTTAGTTCAAGGTATGGAAAAAACTATTCTGCTAAATTATGATGTTGCAATAAACTGCTACTTTGAATATGAGATGATTTGGTTTTGGACGTGGAAATTATCATATTATATTTTTTTTGCGATGGTATTAAATCCATAACCATTCCACGGAATTAACATCGTCCGCATGGCAAATGACACAGTATGCACCCGAACTAATCCAATTTATATCCGAGCTCCAGAGTTTTCACATCTGATGAAAGCGGCTTGCATATTTTTTAGTATTTTCGTTCACTTCCAGGGCAATCGCCTTAAGACCTTATTTCGTCACCTAAGGCGAACACAGGTGAACTGATCACCTGTGAGATGTGTTCTACAGAGAAGTCATGACATTGCCTCTAAAACTAAGCGGTGAGCACTATGTAACTTTTTAACAACTAATTTATTTCAATTGAGGATCGCTTAAGGTCTAGGTTCAGGGAACCTTCTTTGACTGTTCGTCCAGAGCTTAAGGTTTTATTAATGTGAACCGTAATGTTGGGAGATTCATGGATATTTCAGAGCAAGTTTCATTACTACACAGAACTTATGCAAATATGGTATGGTAAGCACGTAGTCCAGCGACAACATCATTGAAAAACTTGTTTTAAATATTGGATCACTTATAGTCTAGGTTTAAGTCTAAGATAATATCTATGAATAGTCGTACAGAGCTGACGGTTCCGTCCTCAAATATTTGAACACTTCATGACTGGTCCTCCGCTCGCTTCGCTCGCTCCAGGGGCGCACCCTACAACAACTAACCAAAACTAACCCAATGCATGAAAAGCAACAACCTTCATATTACAGTCGCCGTATAGCAAGATCCTATCGCGCGACTGACCCGTATCCAACAGGTAGCCGGCGTGCAAAACTGTCCTGTGAAATTAAGACAACCTTCATATTTCATCCCAATTTTGTTATATTCTCTCCTCTCTGACGGAATTCTCCGCTTGACTGGCAATCAGTTTTTTTGTCAGAAGAAGGGATTGTTCTTAAGAAATAGTTTCTATTTGTGTACAATCTGAATACCGAATTTCAAATTCAAATTCAAATGATTTTTATTATTCAGTAAGTCATACATATATACAATTCTACATTAATATCAATAATATTAAAAAACCGATACCTTGATGGCATGTTTCAATGTGACCATGTGGTGCGGCCCTAAAAAACAAAAATAATAATAATAATAAACTACGAGCCTAAAAGCAAAAGTCAGGGAGAGAACCGACTGGATTAACCGAGCAGAAGCAGGCATATACATGCAGGGAAAAGGGAATGCTCCGAGGAACAAAAAATAAATATTTTAAAGCTGATTTGATGTTATTAGGAGAGCATAGGAGGATGCCAGCAAAACAATTCATGATACCTAAGGTATTCAATCCAAATCAATTCATCAACGGTAATAATGATAAGAATTAGCAATGAACAATTATATGTTAATACAAGTAGTTCTCTTGACTTTCCAAGAACTTACCTCTAATCTAGTTTCCAAATTTATATAAAGGGCAATAATTCTTTATATTGTTCGGTAAATTATCCTACATTTGAACTGCAACCAAGCTAAATGATTTTTCCAAAATTTACTGTTTTGTGTTGCGGTACTCCAAAGTTATGTATATTCCTTGTATGAAGTGGATGTTTAAATGTATTAAAAAGGTATGCCAAATACGGAGTCGTCCGTTCTTTACAATTCTATACGCAAATGAAAACATATGAGTTTTACGCCGATTTTATATAGATAAAATTCCGTGCTGATTAAGATGCGGAGTAATATGGTTTCTAAATGGTATATTAGATGAAATGTGTAGTTAATAAATTATACAGTTGCAAAGCTAATGCAAGAGTAAATGTTCTCTAGTATACACATTTTATGTAATTTTAGTAATAAATTATATTTTACTTTGGACAAAATATATATGTTAACGATAGGGTTAAATAACCCCAATAAAAGTTCTAATTCACCAAAAATATTTATTCGTCTTGATTACACCAATATTAATTATACTGCTTGCCTCGCGACCAGCCTAAGACTGCCTTGGGCAGTTCGCCTCGCGCCTCGCCGCTCGTCCGTCCTAGCTTTCCAGGAGTGGAGCATCGATAGATGAGGGAAGGTACGGCGGAAGGTACCGCGTACCGCTAACACGGCCATCCTGCAAGTGGAGCGTGCTCGCTCCTTACAGATCCATGTTTCTAGGAATGCAAAAACAAATCTACGACAGTATTTTCGTGATAGTCCACGGATAATACGGTAATTTATTTTCTCTAATGTTGATAGTTATTATTCAAAGACATTGTAAGATGTATCAAATTAGTTACTGTTTACATAGTATACCTTATTGTTGTTCATGATTGCCACTATGAAGTGGACCTATTTTTATACTTTATTTCTCTGTTTATATTTAACTTTTAATCATAAAATATAAAACAGTGAGATCAGAGGTACTCTTCAGATATCTAACTCACCTGTACTTAACTTCGTTAATCGTAAAAAGACTTTAAATAAAACAGTAAGTTCAGAGGTACTCCTCAGTTTTGAAACTGACCTGTACTTAACTCCGTTAATCGTAAAAATACTTCAAATAAAGCAGTAAGAGTAAGTTCAGAGGTACTCCTCAGTTTTGTAACTGACATGCACTTAACTTTTAATCATAAAACATAAAACCGTGAGTTCATTATCTAAGCAGCGTGGCATCGCCACTTGCCCCTCACGTATAGTGGGATTGCCACTAACGTTCTTTACATTTTAGATAGTACTGCCACCTATTTTCATCTAGGTCTCGTGGGATCGCCACTAACCCATTTATCTAAGCAAAGTGGAATCGCCACTTGCTCCTCACGTATAGTGGGATCGCCACTAACGTTCTTTACTTTTTAGGTGGTACTGCCACCTATTTTCATCTAGGTCCGCTCAACCCAACTACTACTACTACTACTACTTAAATTAATTAAACACGCAAGAGCTAACGGATGTAATACAAAACTGCATGCAATAAAGTAATGCCACGTAAACAACGAAGATCGAATAGGAGACCAGTAAAGAAAAAAGTGCATAAATAGAAAAAGAACGTTAGCCATTGTGAACAAACGACGAGAAGAATTCCAAAAAAGAATTTGTAAGGAACTTTATAAGGATGCGAGAACTGTCCTAAAAAAAGCTATCGTGAGGGCCAAGGAAAGTGCATGGAAAAGGATAGTGGAAGAAGTGGAAAATGATACATGGGGTATGGGATACCGCAACCGGGTGAAACTGTCAACAAAGTACGGGACAATACCAAAATTTACGACGCAAGAACTGCTCGGGGCAAATAAAAAACTAAAGGATGGGAAGTCACCGGGGCCTGATGGGATACCAGCAGAAATATTCAAAGCCGTGATAAAAACACATACGGGCACATATCTCGCAACCCTTAACCAACTTCTCGCAGCAGAGGTATTCCCAAAGGAATGGAAAGTAGCAAGAATGGTCTTACTAGAGAAAGATAAATCTGCAAAGAGTGAGAAAGCATATCGACCCATATGCCTACTGAATGTAGCGGCAAAGCTATATGAGCATCTTATAGGTAACCAGGGGCGGCTTCTCAATAAGTGCGCCCGTGCGCGCGCACTGCCTTCGAAAGTAAATGGAAAAATAAAATCTTCCCTACATACAATTTAACATCAACTAACTATAATTTGCGAATTTACATATTTTTGAATCTCGACTGGCCGCAGAATACATTATTTATAAGAGCGAAATCGAGGCACGACGGCGACGATCAAAACGCAGAGCGTCCAACGGCGGCCTTCGTCCGTAACCACAACTAGTTTAAATCTGCCGTGCGCTAGTGTTCGGCGCTCTTGTTAAATGCATTTTCGTCATGCAAAACGGTCGGGAATGTTCGTAAAATCACGAGAAGTCAAGGCTCATCCGTGCGCTATTTAGATCCGCACTCTGTAGCTTAATTTAGTGATAATTTGAAATTCTTGCGTATGTAGTATGGTGTCACAAGCTGATTTTTTCAGGGATGAAAGTACATGATAAGATAACCCTTATTCCGGAGGTAATACAAAATTAGACTCCACAAAAGGATACTATCATCAAAAATCGAGATATTGGTACCATCGTATAGAGGAAAAAATACTTATTTTTTGGTCCAATGCACAATAAGGTCTTTGTAGGAAGTATTTTTTCATAATTATTCAAAAAAAATCATTTGCATTAGACCATATGGCCGAAAACAAATTTAAATGTAAATATCTCGGTTTCAACCGTGCAAAAATTTAATTAAAAAATAGTTATTTTTACATATAACACTCAATTAACAAAAAGGGGAGGCCTAAATGAAAAAAAAACATTCTTTATTAAAGTTTCGCTTATGTCTTGACAAGGTAATAGAGCGAATCCCATATTTTTTGCTTATAAACTAAGAATGGTATAACAATAAATAATGAGAGACGTCATGGGTTTACGCCCTAATTAAATATGTCCAGCCTCTTCGTCTTCAAGCTACGGCTGATGCAACACATTTATTATAGGCAGTGATGTAAAATTACCGTAATTTATATTTTTGGTAATTTACGCTGGTAATTTACGAGTGTTAATTACCAAAATTAATTACCGTGGTAATAAATTTGTGTCGTAAATTACTGTAGTAAATAACCGTAATATATTTTTGGTAAATAACAATAAATTACCGTAAACTGCAAGTAAACTATTAGCGATTTCCATTCGTAAATTAATGTAAAATGTGTATATTACTGTCTTTTGGAAACGTCCAACTAGTTTACAAATGAAAATTGCTACTTTTCCAAAGAATAATGTACATGTATGTACATGTATAAAAAAATAACTTGTTATAATCATGTAATTACCACTTGGGAATGAAATTACGGTGTGTGTAAGTATCAGTGTAGGACAAAGAGTTGTTTCATTTGTTTGTGAATTATTATTTAATTTTAAAACGAAAGCAACACAGAACAAAATGAATGGCAATGAATGACAGCCGACAGTAAATCCCCGGTTCGGCTAATAACCGGCAGCCGGCAGTAAATCCCCGAACGCATATTGTTCATATTGCTGACAAACATGGTACAGGGTGATCCCCTATAATGTCGCCCCCTTTTACCTTTTTTATTTTTAGTGCCCCAAAAAAATTAAAAGTATGGTTATGTAGGTACTGAAAAATACTTTTTTTCTGCGTATAAAAATATTGGAAAATGATCAGTATACAGGGAAAAACAGAATGTATTTTTTTTCATTGGATCACCCTATATATGAATTTATTTTTCGATTCCTCGTAAAATTCTAAGCATAATTTATGTATGCTGTTATACCTCTAAAGTCAGTAGTTTCACAGCTATAAACGGTTGAAAATCGATACTTTGGCTAATTTTCACGTTGGTAGCAAGAAGGCCATTAAAAATGGAGTAGAATGAAATTCACATTCTTATCTTAACTTTTCAAGAGCTATCTGATGGTGCTAACTGATGGTACCTACCGAGGTACCAGATTTGGTAGCCATGATACCGCCTGCCAGTTCCTTTCAGTTCCTGAAAAGGAAGATAGGAACGTGAAATTCATTTTACTCCATCTCTAGTGATCTTCTTGCTACCAACGTGAAAATTAGCAAAAGTACCGATTTTCAACTGTTTATAGCTGTGAATCAAAAAATAAATTCATATATAGGATGATCCATTGAAAACTTTTTGTTTTTCCCTGTATACTGATCATTTTTCAAATATTTTTTACACGCAGAAAAAATGTATTTTTCAGTACCTACATAACTATACTTTTAATTTTTTCGGGACACTTAAAATAAAAAAGTTAAAGGGGGGCGACATTATAGGGGACCACCCTGTACAGGGTGGCTCGAATTCGTGTCTATGTATGGGGAACTCGAAAACCGTAAGAGATACAGTGTCGGTCAAATTAAGGCAAAATTGCGCATTTAAGTGCCTAACAATATGCCGTTTAGAAAGTTTTAAAATTCCGAGTATTTACGGAGATATCCGGCAAAAACCGAAATTTTGAAAAATCATTTTATTTTTTTCCTGGGCTTATTTAAAATCGGATTTCAAATCTAATTGCACTTTTGTATTGCTACTTTTTCCGCTCTATCCAATGATGATGTCTAGTTTGAAATCCGACGTTTCGTCTTCAAGGGATCACCATCAACTTTCTTTTTTTAAATACGAACTTTAATTTTTTTTATCGTTTTTCAGATGGTATTGGCGTTATTAATATGAGTATGTGTTTTTATTTTTTTTTTTTAATTTTTAATTTTTTTATTTTTATTATTTTTTTATTATTTTTATTTTATATATTTTGCTTTTAAATAATTTAAGGTAGGTACTTTTGAAATTGTCATATTCCATAAAAATATTTTATTTGTTTTTTGCATTAAGTGGAAAATTGGAGCCCGTATTAAAAATTAAAAATAGTAAAATTATTTCTTGCGAGAATATTGCCATGAACTATTACTCAAACAAATTGCTTAGTGCATTTTATTTATAAGCAAAATTCCAGTAGGTGTTTTTCCATCAAAGTTCCTATAGTATCACGTAGTATGATTATAAATTTTTGATGTTCTCTACTAAATAAATTTTTTAATTCGTTAAAAGTTGGGAATATTTTATCTTTGCCATATTATCGTAAGAAATAATTTTACTATTTTTTATTTTTAATACGCTCCAATTTATGGAATATAAAAATTTTAAAAGTACCTACCTTATATTATTTAAAATTACGCCAAAGCAAAATATATAATTAAAAAAATACTAATAAAAAAAAATAAAAAAAAATAAAAAAAAAATAAAAACACATAGTCATATTAATAACGCCAATACCATCTGAAAAACGAAAAAAAAATTAAAGTTCGTATTTAAAAAAAGAAAGTTGATAATGATCCCCTGAAGACGAAACGTCGGATTTCAAACTGGATACCATCATTAGATAGAGCGGAAAAAGTGGCAATGCAAAAGTGCAATTCAATTTGAAATCCGTTTTTAAATAAGCACAGGAAAAAGATAAAACGAATTTTCAAAATTTCGGTTTTTTCCTGATATATCCGGAAATACTCGCAATTTTAAAACTTTCTAAACGGCATATTGCTAGGCACCTTAATGCGCAATTTTGCCTAATTTGACCGACACTGTATCTCTTACGGTTTTCGAGTTCCCCATACATAGACACGAATTCGAGCCACCCTGTACATTACAATAAAATACAGTAAATTACGGTAAATAACGTTAATTATTTAGCACGAAAACCAGTAATTTTCCATGTAAATTATCAGTAAATTACGGTAATCAATTTCTGGTAATTTACGGTAAATTACAGTAAATTACCACGGTAATTTATCGGTAATTTACCAGTTCACATCACTGATTATAGGTCCTGAAAAATTCAGCTTGTGTGGAAAAAGTGGGACGTAAATCGTTTTTTAGAGCGAATATTACATACTACTATTATAAGTATTATTCTGTATTATACTCCAGTCGAGCCGGGAATTTATTTTTGTTTTGTTCGGTTCGTTGATGCTTGTTAATTAGCTGCATATAAACTCGTGAGTTTAGTGTACGTAATATTGTTAAGTGTTTTATATTTTTATTTATATACTGTTATTCTACTGTCATGGCTAGTAGTTCGGGTTCTGACAATTGCTGTGGGGGCATAAATTCAGTTGACAATATTATTAAAAATATCTTTTCTCTATTGGATCTGAATAAAAAGATTGAAATAAAGAGGTTAAGGCGACCGATGCCGGTTTTAAAATTAGACCAAACATGTGCCAAGAAAAAGGATGGTCGGTTTTTCACCAGACATTTTAACCCCAGAAATCTTGGGGCGAATGGAATTTCACTTTAAAGCTAGGAAACGGCAAAGTCGAAGGGCTAACCATCGACAAAAAGATGTTCAATAACACTTTTTTGCCATCAAACCGATATATTTTTTAACGTTTTCGAACTTCTCCTGATTTTTTTTTAACTTTATTGATTTGTAGTTACAATAAACTGTTTTAATGGTTTACACTTCTGGAATCGATAAGTACCTACTTATTAATTTCTGTTAGTGCGCAACAATTACCATTCAAGAGGGCGCCGAATTCATTTTTTAAACGGTTTTAACGAGTTTTGGGTAACAAATGGGCGTGGCACCCCCAAAACTTTCCGCCATCGGCGGGTAATCCTCCGGCGGCGCCTGCAGCGGGCATCCCCCTATACGTACGAAAAAACCTACATAAATTGCGCACTACCTATTTAAAACCTCACGAGCCGCCACTGTAGGTAACAGGCTAAAAAAAGAAATAGCAAGAACAGAAGGTCTCTAGGAAGAACAATATGGATTCGTGGAGGGACGGTCAACGGTAGATGCACTCGAGAAGGTCAGGGAAATAGCGGACGATGCGAAAGAAAAAACAACCAGAAAAAGATGCATAATGTTCACCCTTGATGTTCAAAATACCTTCAACTCGGCACTCTGGCAAGGAATTTCAGGTGAATTGAAAAGAAGAAATGTGACGCCATACCTATATAACATTATAGCAAGCTATCTGGAAGAAAGGTTCCTTTTAATAGGAAAAAGCCGCGATCTGAATATGTCCTGCGGTGTTCCACAAGGGTCTGTGCTGGGGCCTATACTATGGAATTTGTACTACGACGGAGTTCTGAGGCTGCCAGTCCCAAGAGGAGTCACACTCATATCATACGCGGATGATCTTGGACTGGTTGTAGTATCAAAGCATGCGGAAAACATGGAAGGAAAGGCTAACAAAGTATTGCAAGATATAGCGAAATGGATGACAAGTCGAGGTCTGAAGTAGCACCACAGAAAACAGAGGCGGTCCTGTTGGCAGCAGGGCGAAAGTTAAAAACCGCCACAGTAACCCTAGAGGGAACTCCAATAACCACACAGGAACATATAAGATACCTTGGAGTATATCTGGATAGAAATATGACTATGGGTACACATATTTAAAAAATCGTAGAAAAATCGAGCAAGGCACTGGGAAATCTAGTGAGACTAATGCCTAAAACAGGAGGGCCAAAGGAAAACTCCAGAAGAATCGTATGCTACGTTATACATTCGATTGTAATGTACGGTTCAGAAATATGGAAAAGGGCCACAGAAAAGAAAGTATATGCAGACATGTTACAGAGAGTACAGTGAAAGACAGCGATTAGCATAACGAGCGCCTATAGAACGACATCTACTGCATCACTGTTAGTAAGAGCTAGAACAACCCCTATACATATATTAGCAGAAGAACAAAACAGAATGCAACATAGGGAAAGAAAAGAGATCGCACACGAGCATGCGATTACAAAGTGGCAAGAAACATGGGAAAATGAGAACAGGGTAGGTAGCTGGACCAAGAGGCTGATACCCGATATAAGGCCGTGGATTAATAGAAAATGGGGCGAAGTGGACTACATTGTGACACAGTGTCTAACGGGACATGGAAGTTTTCAGGCATATCTGCATAGATTTAATCTCAGTAACACGGACGAATGCGTATACTGCAGAATGAGAGATACTGTGGAACATACAATTTTTGAATGCGGCAAATGGGAACAGGAAAGAATAATATTGGAACAGAAGCTAGGCAACGTAACACCGGAGAACATAGTTAACAGGATGCTGGAGACAAGGGAAAACTGGGAGGCTGTAAAGAGGTTCTGCATGATAATTATGTCTGCAAAGAGAAAGGAGATGAACAAACAAAACTGAGACCGAAAAGAGACACACAAATTTAAAACGATAAGAAACAGTATCCTCTTCATACCAAACAAACCCTCCCTGAAGTAATACCGGAAGGCAGTTCCAGGGTGGGCAGCACAGTATTTAGGATGAGGAAGAGGAAGGATCGGGGTGGTTTTGGTGGGTAGGCACTTGCGGGAGCAATTGAGTCCCACACTGCCTTAGACACAAGAATTAGTCTAGGCGAGCATGAGCGTTCCACCTCAACAAAAAAAACTACTACTACTACAACTTCTACCCAAACTAACCCATTTTTACATCTTATATAGGTGTTGGCGTCAAATTTTGCTTCTAAGGCACCGTGGGATTGCCACTATTCCTTTCTTTTAATTCCTATTACTATCCACCATTACATTTCAAATGCAACAATATATCGTATGGCAAAAAAAAAATAAAATATTCAAATAAATCAACAACTGAACCAGTAGACAAATGCCATTACAAATGCAACAATTATTTTAGGCAAATCTATTACCACCCTCGTTTTGTATTTGCTAAACTTTATATCGTATGGCAATCATTTAAATAAATAATCAAATATTCAAATAATTTAACAACTGAGGCAGTAAATCAATTCAATTCAACAAAATCATAAGAAATGTACTATCACCATGGCATTACAAATTTACATCAACCATAAGCGCTTTAACTTTAATATTAGCACTTTTACTTTTAAGGTGCACGGCTCTGACGTCGGCTGAAATTCTAAAATTATTAGTAAAACAAACCAATAGCATATATCTTACTACTAATACTAAATTATAATATCTCGTATCTCGACGGCTGCATCTCCCGAACGAATCAGTGAAATCTAGATTATTAATCATTCATCCAGACATCTCTCGATAGTACAGACTTCAAAACCTTAGTAGAGTATAGAAAAATCTTTCATTCAAGGTCCACACAATGCGGCTAACAGCCACCCACATAACATAACTGCTATACGGCCAAGCCAATTCTTGTACCTAAATTAATACCGTTCACCAAATTGTCAAGAATATTAAATTATAGAGATTATCCGACTACCAATTTCATAATCGATTTGTTAAAATCACCGATTATACAAACATCTGGCAATGGCGTTCAGTCGTAGCCGTAGCCGGTCCAAGTTCATCTTCTTGCGCCGGTCATATTTTAGTCCCTACTGGCTTGCGCCTTGGTCTCCATGCGTGATCCCACGCCGCACATACGAGGGCTGCTCGGATATTACTCTAACAGGAGCGTCTGGAGCGTTCCTGCGACACATCTTATCTTCATGACTCTGCAATTTTAAAATACAAAACAGCAGATACGGTCATAGGACTGAATTAACATTTTAATCATTTACTTTATTATTATTTTATGATTTTCTCAACACAGTATTCAAAAATATTACGTAACGTAAGGTCAACTTGGCATTATATACAGTACAAAGAGATTATTTAAACAAATAATGGGGTTGCCATTATTGCTTTTCTTACCAAATAATTAGATTGGCATTATTCCTTTAACTCAATCATTTAGATACTCTAAATTTATTTTTGTTACATAATAGAAGTGTCTGTACAAAATAATTTATAGCGTATTTACTACTCGTTTGTTTACTACACACAAATGTTTGTCTGAGAACTATAAATTTTGCTTTTGTCTTTAAATCTTACCATTCATATCGTACGATTTGCCAGTATTTTACCAGCAAGCCAAATTTGCAATATTTTTTTTAAAACTAAACTTTCTTCTCTCTAAATTATTTATTTTTGAACTTTGAAAAAGAAGTAACTGAGAACAATCATGACAAAACAAAGTAACCAAAACGTTATTCACATGTTTATTTGGTGGAAGGCCATAGACGTAGTTGGTCATGAGCGGCAACTAACAGAGATCCTCCGTCCTTGCCTATGTAGCGCATACTTCTTATTGGCATTGCGTAGTACTTCAACTGCACAAATTTGCCTCCGTCCCTGTAGCCAGCTGAGAATCTTCGACAGCCATGGCACTATTTTTCAAACGTACTTGAGCTTCTGGAACGGCCTTGTCCGGATCCACGAAGTTGTTGCTTGGTGCGGCGCGGCGGCACGTCTGGTAGAAATTGCTGAGCCGTCAATAATCTAGGATTTGTTCTCTGATGTAACATTTTAGGTGTGCTCGCAGCTCGCATTAAATTGAAAACTGTGCGCATTCTTCTTTTAATTTCGTAGCATCTTCTAGCCACTCGTAGATTGCGTATGTGCTGTTGTCAGGATCGTAGCTGGTTAATTTGAATGTTGCTTAGGATGTTGACGCTAGCGTTCTTAATCCATCTGCTACGGAAATGTTGGGCGTTGACTGAGAAGGTGGTGATGACATCATCGCCCCTCGCCACCTTTTTTTGTTTCGCTAACTAAGCAATTTGCTGTTTTTGGGCAGTCATTAAATTAATTCGTTTCTTACTGCACCTTTTGTCGATCAGTTCAGAATTAGTCTGGATATTTGGTGATGCTTCATTAGGCTGCATATTTGGTGATGCTTCATGCTTCGTCCAGAGTTGTTTCAGCTCACGGCGAGACACCGTTTGCGCTATATTCTTCGGCCATTTTTAGGCGGCACTTTTCCAGTTAATTGTTCTTATTGTCCGAGATATTATCTTTAAGGCACTGGACACGGGACAATCGCACTTTTGATGTTAACGATAGGGTTAAAAATCCCCAATAAAAGTTACGATTCACCAAAAATATTTATTCGTGTTGATTACACCAATATTAATTAGACTGCTTGTCTCGCGACCAGCCTAAGACTGCCTTGCGCAGTTCGCCTCGCGCCTCGCCGCTCGTCCATCCTGGCTTTCCAGCAGTGGAGTGTCGATAGATGAGGGAAGGTATGGAGGAAGGTACCGCGTACCGCTAACATATATATTAACGTTTAGCAAATAAGTAGTAATAACTTTTTTTTACTTTTTGAATAAACTTTTTTTATGAGTTTAGATAGCCAATTTAAGAAAAATATTTCCCACTAAAATGGTGAAAGAAAACGGTGAAAAGTTTCGTATTATAAGTATAATTAATAAGGTTTTTAATTAATTTCACATTTTGCACTCAGCCGTCTTAAATAATATTAGAGCCAATGCCAAGAAAGCGCTAAGGCGCTACTTCAAATCTTTAAAACAAGTTGCTTATTTACAAGTCGATGAATTGTTAATAGTGTTATCTGTAAAGCTGCTGTTTAATCCAATTTCTTTTATAAACACGCGAAGCGGAATTGAATTGGCATTCAAATTTGGTTATCCCGCTGACTTGCAATTCCGGCTTGTGCATCTTGCCAATTCTTCAGAGAGTCATATCAGTTTAATCGTGTTTCAAGTGGAAAAGTTTACTCGCTTACTCTGCTGTATATTGTGCAATACCCTCCAAGCTATTTATTAAAAGTCATGACTGGATACTGGAATTATTATATTAGGCACGAAAAAGTTTCAATATTTCTGAATATTTTTCTTCGATATAAAAATTCTTAAATGTTGTCAAAATTGGTATTTTCAAAGATTAGTTGCTTTTTGTGGGCTTTTCTTATTTTCCAATTGGTTAAGATTTTGGAAATTTATGAGATTAATAATTTCTGGCGAATTAAAAAATTAATTATTTATGGAGCGTGCCCCAGTTTCCAATCTATTCATCAGGAAGCCCTTAGAGTATTACGAATGAATGCTTTATCTAGGTGCTCTACGTCGTTGCTCTTCTGTTCATAGTCATATTATCCAGAATATCCGAATATTGCAATTTCTCTCAGAGATAAAAGTTTTAGCAAAATAGAGCCGTTCGAGAATTACATTAATGGTAAGAGTCCTAAAGAATGATAGACTTGAAAATATTTATTTCACGAAATTGGAGTCATCTCCTACTGTTCCTTGCCACCAAAATAAAAGTCAATGCCCTTCAAAATAAAAATTCCTCCAATAAAGTAGTGAAGTTTGTCTTAAAAGGATGGAATTTGCTATTATGAAATATTCAGTACGCTTTAACATTTTAAATTTCGTATATTTAAAATTAACTTAAATTTGGTCCATATTGGGCATATTTGATATGTGGTTTCGTTGTCAAGTAATGTTTCCGAATATTTTGTCGAATTTCGACAATACTGGGCTATCTATCAGTTATACTGTTAAATGCAGTAAATATGTAGGCTGGTACCTCCTCTAACATTCTCGAACC
Source organism: Pissodes strobi (assembly GCA_016904865.1). Classification (NCBI taxonomy): domain Eukaryota; kingdom Metazoa; phylum Arthropoda; class Insecta; order Coleoptera; family Curculionidae; genus Pissodes; species Pissodes strobi. The sequence continues at coordinate 100,855 of MU181979.1, forward strand.
GGGACTAATTCACACAGTAAAAAGTATTTATGTAAAATTACATGCTCAATCGTTGGCAACGGGTTGCCTTGGACCTTCGCGTAAAATTACCATAGTCCACAAGACTAGTATATTTTACTTGACTGGTTGTGTAAAAATTTCCTTGATATACTGTGTGAATTTACATTTGTATTCAAATTATTTACGTAAAAAAGTAAAAGTTTTTACAGTATCTAAGATTTCTTTTAGGAACAATAATGTAAATCTAGTTTAGGTTTAGGTAAACTTACTTCTTATTACATTGCCTTATATGTAATTTTATGTAAATCTACGTTTTGATATATTTAAACTTACTTTTTATTACATTATTGTACATGTGCTTTTATGTAAAATGCGTGTCGAAATGGAATCATTCAGAATCGTTCATATTAACATGCAACACCATGACGCATCACGTTTTAAAATGTATATTTCGTTTTTATGTTAAAAGTGGGTTTCCGATAAAGGCGCACTGTAAAATAATATATAAATAACACTATACTACCATCCTAACCCTATAACAACATAGTTCTCTTTTGCACGACAAACATATTAAACGTAAAGGTAACGGTAAGGGTAGAAAAACAAATTGTGAATATATTAACTCTTTAATAGAAACTGCTATAGAAAAACTGAAAACTCCAATACTTAAAATATAACAAAAATAGATTACAGAGGCTATAATATGCCATAACTTTAGAGCAAAGCAAAAGGCTCCTCCTCCTTTGGCAAAGAAGTACGGCTACCTTATTGACAATCCTACAGTCATATTTCACACCCAATAGGAAGTAAAAATTGCATAGTTATAATGGTAATTTTACTGAAACTAAAGTCACTTTTTACAGTGCATACCGCATCCGTGGAATAGAGGATTGTAGCGGTTATCCAAAAGAACGTCGGTACTAATTCGTTTACTTTTTATACTAGAATTATTGTTACAGTTTATTAATTTCTTTAATTACTCTTGATTATGGTTCGTATAGAAGTTAGCCAGTTGTGGTAGGATCATCTACTGCTTATTTTCTTATTTGGTCTCGAGATACGTTTGCGAACGGACGCTTTATCCAGTTGATACTACGTCGTTACTCTTCTGTTCATAGTCATATTATCCAGAATATCCGAATATTGCAATTTCTCTCAGAGATAAAAGTTTCTGCAAAATAGAGCAGTTCAAGAACCTAATTAATAGCAAGAGAGTCCTAAAGACTAATCGACTTGTATTATGACTTTTGCATTAGACAGGAATGTGACTTCATCGATCGACAAGATTTATTTCATGAAATTTGAGTCATCTTCTACTTTGTTTTAAAATGATGGAATTTGCTATTATGAAATATTCAGTACGCATCCGTTTATGAAGCTTCTGTGTTCCATCAAATTAAATAATTGATAGATATTATTTTAGCGTACAACTGTTTGTAGATCGGTTCGATGTTCGATATGATCGGTCATGAACACTGTATAATGTTCACCGCTTCTTTGTAAGGTTCACTGCAAATCAATTAATTGATTTTAACGTTTTCGTGTCGTGAAAACATTTTGACAGAAATAATTTATTTTGATTCTAAAGCACCTGTTATTTGATTATAGGCCCATACATGTGGAAAAAAAGTATGGACTATCCTTAATAATTACGCTATCTTTAGGTTTTATGAGAAACGCTCGAACACGTCAATTTATTTTTTCAGTTACCCACATTCTGACTGAATTCATTTGTTTTTTTATTGACATCTGTCAAAAATATGACGTCATCGACTTTTTTTTTAAATGGCAATATATGACATGTGATACATCATTTGATAGGTCTTTTCTCACTCACTATGTTCCTAGATTTTTGGGTGATTCTGTCAAGCCGTTTCAAAATGGCGACCGTTCAAAAGTAAAAATTATCCTAAGTTAACTTCCAGTAAATAAAAAGAAATCTCTTATTTGTAAAAAGAAACTATTAATCAATCGTCAATCACACTAAGAATGTTCCAAGAATGTATCATTCAATGCCTGTCCCATTAAGTTTTTTGGCCTGAGCTTATTATTAAATCCATCGTGGAGAAAGAAATTCTATATCTCAATGTCGTCGCAATAATAGTAATTGTGGTCATAGTAAGCTAAGACAAATCAAATAAACAAACAAAAATTATTGTCAGTTTGACAAGTGTTAACATTAGTAAGTTTTTACTATCATTGCCTTGTATTAAAATTTTTTCTTTTTATAAACAAATTACCTAAAAGTTGAAAGCCGAAGGTACATGAATATATTCAGCTTGACGTCCTATTGGCTGTTGAAAAAAATCCGCAGAGTGCCAGTCGGCAAATAGCACTTGATATGGGAATAAGTCACAAATCTGTGCAAACAATTTGGCATAAAGAAAAATACCACCGTTACAAAGTCTGCCTGGTACACGAATTAAATGAGGATGATTTCAACCTAAGACTGCAATTCTGCGAAATCATGCAACCAATTTCTCATCAAGATGAAAACTTTGCCGCAAATATTTTATTTTCAGATGAAGCAACTTTTTACCATAACCGTACTGTAAACAGGCAAAATTGTCGATATTGGTCCAAAGAAAATCCACGATGTATTCAAGAAGCTCATAAACAACCACCTAGAGAAACTTAATGTATGGGCAAGCATATTGAAAGGTAAAGTGTTAGGACCAATTTTTTTGAAGCAAATCTTACTGGTGAAGCCTAATTCAATTCTTTGCAGTTTGATCTGTTGCCAGCTTTAGTCACTCTTTATCTTGACCACAATAATCCCGATTTGTCCAGTTCAAACATTTGGCCATAACAAACTATGCAAGAGAAGTTCGGAAATATCTCGATTTAATGTTTCCAGGAAAATGGATTGGACGACGGGGTCACGTTGAATGGCCACCCAGGTCACCTGATATGACCACTTTGGACTTTTTTCGAGGGGTTATTTGAAATCTAAGTTTTTTTTTTTAAATAGACCAAGAAATATTGATGATCTAAAGTGCCGCATAAGAATGGCAATACGATATATTATTTCACTAGAAATATTACAAAGTGTACAAGAAGAATAAGTTTCTAGACTTGGGTACTGTCAAGTAGTCAGCAGACATCACATCACAGCAATTACTGAAATAACTTTTTTTCCATTTAGTGTTTTATTCTTAGCAAATCTTTTTTATTTTATTATTATTTCTCTAAATTATAATTGTACTTCTTTGTTATGTTCTTGTTTTCTTTTATTTATTACTGCTCGCTGTTTTAGTGTTAGTATCAATAAAACCATGCTCAATAGTTTTCTTCTTTTTCTAATGAAATAAAAAAAGAGTTTTCCTTTTACGGGAAGTTAACTTAAGATAATTTTTACAATTGAACGATCGCCATTTTGAAACGGCATGACAGAATCGCCCAAAAATCTAGGAACATACTGAGTGAGAAAAGACCTTTCGAATGATGTATCACATGCCAAATATTGCCATTTAAAAAAATATTGATGACGTCATATTTTTGACAGATGTCAATAAAAAAACAAATGAATTTTGTCAGAATGTAGGAAACTGAAAAACTAAATTGATGTGTTCGAGCGTTTCTCATAAAACCTAAAGATAACCTAATTATTAGGGGTAGTCCATACTTTTTTTCCACACTGTATACATCAACAGTGTTCTTTTTAACCAGATTAGATTACTAACAACTGTCAGTGAAATTTATTTTTTCTACCGTATAACGTGCGCAAACTACTAATTTTATGAGTGCTTTACAGTGCATAAAGTGAAATTTTATACACTAGTATGCAAAATATTCGCTTTCATACTTTAGTGGATAATTTAATTTCAATTTATAAAATAAACTGAATGCTTTCATAATTCTGATGATGGTAGGTAAAGTTCGTATATTATTAACGCATAAAGTTTCATATATACGCAGAAAAATTACTATAATGTATTGATTACATCTAAAAATTTCTTTTTCGTTATTTGAATAAAATTTTCTTTATCATCGTGTTCATTTTCGTCATTTGAATCATCTATTCGTAATCTTGGAATTTCTTCCGTCCCTGTTTCGTCTGTAAATCGTCTGTAAAAAATTAATCAATTACCAAATCATACTGATGAATATGTTTCCCCGGAAACATAGAACAAAATAGGTTCCTTCAGGCCTGCAGGGCCTTCATCAATACTTGTGATGCTTTTAATAGACGAGATATCCCTCAAAGCATTTGGGAAAATACTTGTGGTCACTTTATTTCCAAGGATACTCAAAACGCGACAACTTGCATGGTATTGAAAGATGTAAACGATTCCAGGGATGGGCGATGTATGAGGTACGGAGAAAAAGTATGCCAACTTTGCTTATCTATAATTTGCTAAATGGTTTAATATTGAGCTGAAACTTAGCCAATTATATATAGCCTTAAAAAATATTAGCTTAGTGCATGTTGGGGTAAAGGTTAACCGTGCGCGTTTGGATGTATTTCTTTTAACTCTTTGTCATATATAATTTATTAGAAAAAAATTGAACGCCTATCAAATAACTTTAAATACCATTTTTTTTTAACTAGTTTGTCATCCTCCGCCAATAGCATGCAGGGCGGGTGCCTCAGCTGATAATCGGTTCAGTGGTTTGCAATATGAAATCGTACTATGTGTGTTGGAATTAATCTCTATCATATAATAGGGCCAAAAAGACCCTTGCATCCTAGATTAACTGAAAATTTACTTGCATTTCGTGTGATTTTTTTTTCAATTTGTATGGTATCAGCGAATAATTTTAGTCATGTAAGCTGTAATTTTATTATTTGGTATAATTTTCGCATAACTTCCCACGTCATATTTTCTTTCAGATTTCTTAATTCTATCATTAAATATGTATATCGGTTTATCAGATTCAGACTAAAAATTTGAAAACACTCCTCCTGATATTATGAATTCAGCACATTAAGCATCCTTGGTGTTACTTCCTAAAAATCTATAGTCATTTACGAGCAGAAATACAATTTCTTTATAAATTAAGTCACGAAAAGCGAAGGTGGGAAATATTCGGATTTAAGAACTTATAAGCTATCTACGTTGTGGTTCAATGTTAAAGTCTACTCTGAAGATTAAGCACTCACTCAATGGACATTTCAACTTACCTATAGTTGAGTGCCTTTACTAAGCAAAAAACATAAAAACATTTTTGAAAAATAATCATAAAAATTGTTTTGGGAGCTTCAGATTGACACTTTCTAGTGATTAAGGAATGCTTAAAGCATGTTATCTTTATGAAGAGGTCAAAACCCAAATTCTTAGATTAATCTTAATAATTTGATTGCAGTATAACTTCACTGGTAGTAGACAAAATTGTCAGTGATCATTATAGTTAGGCATTTTTTAATGTTACGTCCTTGTATTCTATCATAATTAAATTGTCTAAATTGATGGTACTAACAATCCTCTATGTAGAGTTATGCGAGCTTCTGACTAAACAGCTGGCAATTCATATAAATTTATTTAGAAATAGGATGTAATAAAAAGAAAAGAATCTGCATATTTGAATGCTCATTTCTTGTAAGCTTTTCCTTGTAAAATCTCGCGAGAAAGTATTAAACATATGAGGCATGTTCAATATATTGTCACGAATATTCTTGGCAGTTGTCGCGTCTTTAAAGAGAATAACGTCTCGGAGAAGAGCCGTGTCGCGATTAGTACAATGACGGGGTCTTTTGGTTAGACTTAACGCTTCCCTCAATCTGTCACTGTATGTTCTATTCGTGATGTATTCGTGATGACACGCCTTGCTGAGCATGCAGGGGGGGTAACTTAGATAGCCCGGGGCCGAGTTACGTTGGGTAAGAAGAGATGATAAAGAAAGCACGTTTAGTTATAACAATAACAATGTATTAAGGATAAAACTTTAACAATGACTATTGGTCAAAAGATGAGATTCTATTATACCCGATTACTAAGGTGCGCATGTTTTCACGATTTGAGGTATTGTTTATAGGTCTTTGGTTACTGTCTTATAATTATAGTTTTTCTTAAGAGTTGAGTTTTATTTAAGAGCACTAGAATATTTCACTAAACTATTTAGTTGACTCTACTTAGACAGTAGTCTTTCTCAGAACTCTGACAAACTTATCCTTGATTTGACGGTGGTTGTGAAACCCCTAGTCCTAGTGCCGTCAAGTGGCTAGCCGGTACCAGGTTTGGGTAGGGAATAAAGGAGTAGAACCTAGAGGCAGCTGTCTAGCTAACCTTAGGAGCGGATAGAACCCGAAGGCAGCTGTCAAGCTAACCTGGGAGCTGGTTTTAGATGAGATCAAATTCTGACGAACTGAAGTTTCGGTAGCGTATTTATATTAAAAAAAAGTGATGATCATTGCTTGCTTAAGATTGAAAATCGCTCCCGTTGATTGCTCGCGTTGTTTATAGTTTGTCTTTAATATTTATATAACAATCTTCAAGTTCAAGTTCAAACTTAGGAGGGGTGATATTTCTCTAGTAGCTTATGCATTTTAGTAGATTACAATATAACACCTTTGATTAGAAATGTTTTAAGTATATTATGAAAATATTCCTTTATTCGAGATATTTACTTTCAACTTTACCTTTTTTATTGAAATATCTTATAAACAACACTTAAAGATAATTAAAACTTTTTTGTTAACTAACTACTTTACCGGGTATATGGCACCGTATTTTTTGTATGAATGCTATGAATTTCATTAAAATTATATATTCTAATACATTTTTTTAAGTTGCTTTTATTTCTGGTATTTTTGGAGTATATCGCCGAGAAGAATTAATGAAAATAACAATAAATGATATCGAAGACTAGGAAACAGTACTTATTATAAGAACACCTGATTGAAAAAATGGCATGAGAGCTTTTAGAATTTTAAGCCCAAGTAGTTCAATCGATTATTTGTTACACTGTTAACAAATCAAGATTGTTTAACGTATATTCATGGCAAATCAACTAAACAACCTGTCGACATAAATACAGATGACTGAGTATATCAAAAGAAAAATATACCCTAAAGAAACAAAAAAAATGATATAAATAGTACTTCTAATCAGTAGGTATAACATTACGATTATTTACTTGAATTTTTATGAAATATAATAAATAATAGGAACTAAAAGTCGTACATTCACAAGAAAATTAAAAAAATAATAATAAAATTAAAGTAAATAAAATAACAAAAACACAAAACAATATTATACCTAGTACTTATATGGTAGGTAACAGAAATATTTTAATGATAAAAAAAAATAAACGTTTCAAAAATGAAAAAATACTATTTTTGTAATAAACAAAATAAAAAAGGAACGATATACCTAAAACAAAACACGTCTGGCTGTCACGGATGCAAGCTCGTTGACATCTGATTATGATCAAGAGCCTCAGAAATATTATTTTCACTCGAAATAATGGCCAAATCTGAGAGGCGTTCCTGACTGATCGATGTCCATAAATAATTCTTTATTAGTTTCTTCTCTCAAAACAAAACTTCTCTCACCTGGAGCTATGACAGCTGCATATCTAAATTTGAAGATGACCTTCTTACCGTGAAAAAGCATGCCGTATTAAATCTTCTGCCGTCCCGTGGATATAGTGCCATAAATTCAAAAATTAAATTATCCAATAAAATACTGATTTTTCTTCTTGTATCAATAACAGGTCAGTTAAACATGCTGCCCTTGAATCAGTGCATACCAGTGGCGGCTCGTGTAGACAAGAATAGGTGAAGGGCAATGAGGTAGATAGCGCCGCAGGCGAAAAATTCTTGGGGCCACGCCCAAAAGTCCTGCGGTGGGGATACCTGCGAGAAATAATATACCATGAGCGCCGCCACCAATTTATAATAATATCAAAAAGATAATAGAATTACTAACTTACCCTCACTCTCGCGTACAGTTATTTTGACTGCTCCCATATACTTTTTAAATATAAGGTCTATTCTTCGATTTTGTAGTGAGGCTTTTCTTTAACTTCGCAAATGATAATGCACAGCGAATATGGCCCGAAGAAGCTGCTTCATGCCTACTACAACCTCTTGTCACATTCCCAAAAATATTAAATCCGTCTTTATTCCAAACGCTCGATTTTCCACCTACACTTAAACAGGGCATACAAAATAGTTCCTTTAAATACACTTTTACACAACCAATTATATTCAGAATATTCAGATCAGATTTCGAAACCTACGAACGAAAATTCTCTCTCTTGATTTTACTACTTGTTTTTCTATTTGAAGGAAAGGCTTAGGTCCCTCCGTATTTAAAAAGTCTCTTTTATCATCGTTTTCAACCTGGAAAATGGTGTTTCTAACAAGATGTAGATCGGATCATACAATGGAAACATTTCGTAAAAAAATGCGCGAGAACGACGTGATGCAAATTTGCTTCCGAACGACTGTGAACTGAATTTAATATTAACATAAGAACCTGTCGGAGTCGCATTGTCGGGCTGCTTCCGTTCTATAAATAGCTCACGTATCTAGCATGTCTGCTTCGCCCGTTGCCATAGCAACCATCGTAAATAAATTTGTATATTGCAGGGCAATTAATGATCTTGCTGTTTGCGATTCCCACGTGTTTCGTGACTGTATTGAGTGTCGAAAACCGCCCGCACCAGCCGATCTTATGACAAGTTATTCAGCGCGCTACGTTTATAGTTAATTATCTTTTATGACTATTATCGCACTAATTTTGATTAGACATTTATACTACGAAAATTTGTATTTTTAAGTAATGTAATTTTAGAAATTGCACAGATTTAGATTATAAAAATTTTATTTAATTAAATATATTTTTATTTTAAAGTAATGAAATTTTAGAGATTGTAGGTGAAGCGGCGATTCACCTGCGTCCAATGACGAGCCGCCACTGGTGCATACTACATAAAATACAGTTTATGAGTTTTTGAGCAAATCGAGAGGTACATTGAAGAAAATGTAACCAATATACCCTCTTCTTCTAATATAATTTATAGTCTTCATAATAATGTAAATTTTGAGAATCCGCCAGTACATGACAAATAAAATTTGCCTAATCACATATAGTTCATTAAAATTATTTTCTTAACCCAACATATGATCAAAGACAGGATTACTTGAAATCTAATCTTTATTTAATATTTTTTTGGTAGAAAAAGATCAATTCATCAAAGTTTCCTTCAACATTTTTAAATATAATTCGATATTGTGATACAACGCTGCGAGACGTGAAGAAAACTTGCCAATTTTTTTTCGATCCAAATTAATAATTTTACAAAAATGATATTTGAACGTGTCTAAACGCGGTCACGTTGTGTTCTATACATTCTAAAATAAAACATGTTCGTTTTATTTTTACGTTTTTTTATTGCTATACCAAATCAAAATATATATATTTCAAAATTATCAATTTTCTAATACTTGTGCAATATTCTGCGACTCTCTCATAAAGCGCATTTGTAGCGCTTGTAGCCTTAAAGTAGTAATCAAAAATTTTATTCCATACAAAAAATGTATGTCTAGAAAAAAAAAATCTTTTTAAAGCTTTGTTAAACGCATTAAAATTAACTTCGTCATAATCCTGTACAATATAGGAAGCCGTACGAAGTCGAAAATACCAAGATAACTTAATAGTACAGGAGGCAGTATTTTCTCAGTTATCAAACATCGATAAAATTGTTTAGTTAGTAATTCTGCGCAATATTATCTTTATAAGGGTTTTTTTTCGATGGGTTGAGGCGGAAAATGCGTCAGAAGATATAAATGCGCTGCTCTTTTTTTCACGGATGAGAATGGTTTTCATATAGTTTTTATAGTAAGGGCCCAGATAACCCAAAACAGATACGTAAGCGGCTATTTAAATTCGTGCAACAAACTTCGCAGCGAATGACTCATGGTCGTAGATGGCTTGAACAGGTTTTGGCTGTCTACAGTTTAGTGCGGGCCCGTATGGAAAAAGTGTTCTAAGTCGCAACACAACTACAAGCGGAATAGTCCGGAGTCACATTCAATCTTATTTTTTAAATTAAATTACAAAATTAGTTTAAATGTGTTAGTGACATGCCTGTTTATACGTGCCTGTATTCCTGCTGTTCAAACAGAAGCACTGGCGATGAATCTTTTTTCAGGTGCCCTAAAGACTGAGAAAGGTATGTCTTGTGATTTTTACATGTTATTTATGTATTTTTTTTAAGTTATCAACTGCTCTTGAAAACTGGACATTTCAAAGATCGTGTGAAAAGTATACTTTGCACACGGCGTGTGCAAAGTATACTTTCACACGCTTATTCGGGTATTTAGATTAAAGGGCTTCGTCTCCGTTTTAGAGCTTCGCCCTCAGAGTTCCCATTTAAGGCTTGGGGCCCAATTTTAGGGCTTCGCCCCGGAGGCATTATTCCCAAATAATTAAAAAAATTAAACTCCCGTACTATAGGCCCCGTTCAAGGGTTTCGCCCCCTGGGGCCTCATTTTAGGGCTTCACGCCCAGGGGGCCCTTTTCCAAATGTGTCAACAATGAGGCTCTCACACCGGGGGCCCCATTCAAAGGCTTCGCCCCTCTAGGGCCCCATTTTAAAATGTGTGAAAAATGAGCTCCGTGCCAGAGGCCCCATTTCAGGGCTATGGGCCTCAAGGAGCCCCAATTTAGAGCTTCACCCCCGGATGCTCCCTTTTCCGAATATGTAAAAAATGGGTCCCCGAGAGAAGACAAAGCTATAAGAGGAGACCGCCGGTGAATGGCGCCTTTTTCCAAAAATATGAAAAGAATATCTCCTAAAATTAAGGGCGAAACCCTAGAATGAGGGACGAAACCCTAAAAGGGCGCCCCGGGTAGACCAAGACCTGGCATCTCAATACCTACTCATCAACTAGTTACACAAGTTGCTGTAGAAGTGTTTGTATGGTCTTTGTAAACTATAAATTTGAATTTAAAGACGAGATGCTTGATATATTATATTATAATAAATATTAAATAATATCAATATTATTTGCAGTCGTAGGAAAAGTATAGTGTGCAACGTAATAGTAAGCTGTATAAATATTCAACACCTGTTGCGCAATATACTATTCCACCACCCTCCCACTGTAGCAGCAAAGAAAATTCTAAGTAGAATTTTCTTTGGTAGCAGTCGTAGAAAAACTATAGTGTGCTACACGTGCTGAAAAGACTTTTCACACTCATGACCTTACGGCTCGTGTCACTAAACTGTCTCATTCGCACTTGTTGCAAAATATGCCATAATGATACTTACATATACATAGATAAAGTTGGTTATTGGTGCGGCCAGTCTTTTACTAATTGCCAGCCGCAGGTTTAAAACTACTTTGTGCGGGCAACTCACCTCCGTGGATAGACACGTCACATAACGAGATTCGATATTTCATGCGCTTTCGGATCTGTAGTTGGGTTATCTGGGGTAAGGGTATACTAGAGTTAAATAAAAAAACAGTCTGTCTGATCTTTAAGCATTGCAAATACGTCCGGCGGTAGGTAAAAACCTGATTTTTTTTTATTTAACTTATTTTTGCTTAATTTGTCAGATGTCAGATTATTGTTTTTTCGTAACTTTCAAAGGTAAAATATTTATAACGACCCGAATGTAGCGGCCATAAGAAAATGCGAAGTTGATAATGGTTCTAGAAAATCGAAACATCGTATGCAAAATCTGAGTAAACAAGCGCATTCTACGTAAGAAGTTTCCTTAATATTATTATCATTAATTGAAAAATTTTTCAAAAATCCTAGAAATTACAACGAGTTTTCGAAAAGTTAGCAAATTTCATCACATAAATTCTCGAGCAACCATCAATGGGACAGCCATTGTACCGCTGTCCACAGGGACATATCGCTCTTGCGCGTGTAAAGGGAGACAAGTAGAAAACAGTAGAACTGAGATTTATGGAGTTTAAGATAGATCCAATTTTTGATTGAAATTTGAAAAAAAATCATAATGAATTAAACTAAACTTTCTGTAGCAAAACTTTTATTTACCTGTGAAGTATAAAAAATCATCCTTAGCAAGAAGAAAAAGATTTTCGTTTAAGAAAAAAACAAAGATAACTCTAAATACACAAAAAAAAAATTAAACTTAAACATTTTTACACTAATCATCATCCGAAGATACTTCATCTAAATCTGGCAAATTATCCCTAACATTCTTCTCAGTAGGCAGTTTCTCATAAAAACTATGAAACACTTCGTCGATGTAAGGCAGTAATTCGATTAAATTCTTTTTTTTCCTCTGATATACAGTTTGGATATCTGCATTTCGGCAAATCTACAGGAAGAGCAGTTTGTCCTCTCCTCCAAAATGACATCTTTTCAAAAGGTTCATTTTCGTTATGGCTTTTCTTGTAGAAAAATATACCGAATATTTTGTCATAGCGAATCAATCTTACATTCTTTCATACAAATTTATTTCCATGATCATCCACTTCTCTAGCTTGTAGACACGATTTTATTAACAAGGCGAAATCGATAAATCATCCTTTTTCATCTCCTGTACCTTGAACGGGAGTTTTTTGCCACCTGATTGTACCAGTTGAAATCAGTCCCTGGGCTGTTCTATAAGGCTCTCATAATGTTTCTTATTTTTCTTAATAATTGAGTGAATGGTGCCACATTCC
>MU181979.1:123452-151429 GCA_016904865.1 Pissodes strobi
AATGTTTCTTATTTTTCTTAATAATTGAGTGAATGGTGCCACATTCCATTCTCGTGTGTCCTGGTATTAAGAAGTTGTGATCTATTATCTCAAAATTTAAATTCTGCATCAAAGTCATAAACATCGTCAGTATGTGACCATTTTTGTTCTGGCCACGTATCAGAATAAAGGGTTATATGTTTAATATTTGATGGTAGAGTCAAAAGCTCTTTATACAAACAAAAGCTAATCTAATTTGCACCTCGACCAGATAGTGTTTTCTACCACATACCTACAACATGTAGTTTTGTTGTTGATGCAATCATACGTTGTTGAGTTGAAGGTACATAGTTGCCGCTTATAAAACATCACTGATGTGGTTAGGCTTGGCGTCGGCAGGCATTGCTTCAAATCAAACGTAAACAGCTTTGTTCTGTTCATGCTTTCCCTTTTCCTTATCCTGTTCATTCGCGGAATATGCTTCTGTAGCATCTAGTTGATGTTTGCGCAATTCATTTGTCAATCCTTCATTTTCTATAAGTTTTGGCATTTCTTATCATAAATTTCTTTTTGTCGCATTCTTGGCAGGTATGCTTACGCCATTTTTTATGGATATACTCATTGTATGAAAAATAGATTTGTAAACTTTTCTGCTGACAGGCTTTTGAGGTGATATCCAAATTTTATATTCCTCATACATCCTTGTAAGAGTACAAAAAGACGGCAAAAATGTTCGATCTGCTGTTCGCTCGCGACAATAATGGCTCTTATATGCCGGGATTGAGAAGATGTGCTTCTTAACTAGTTCAATTCTGTCGGTTTCAATTTTGTTCTTTGGTGGATGGTCACCCCACTCATCGTCCAATGTTGTGCCTGTGATGAGAGTCTTTTTTATAACCGTTTCAATAAATTTGTTTGATAAATCAAATGTTTTTTTAAAATACACTTTACACACTTCTATTAAATTTTCATTTAGTTTTAAATGGAACTTATAGTTGCATTCTCTTGCATAGCACCAATCTTCTGAGTTTTCTTTTCTTTTTTTTTAAATTGAGCTTTAAATAAATGCCACTCTCTTGTTGAAGCTTCCTAATGTCCAATATTCCTCAAATATTTTGTACCGTTGTTCATTATCAATTCTCTTTGTACATTTCTTTCTACATTTTTCTAAAACTCTACATTTACGGCCTCTTATTAATTTTCCTTTTAAAGTTGAATACTTCTTGCTTCTCTTGTATTTCCTTTTACTGTTTTCCTGTATTATAAATGGTTGCTAACACAGCTCACAAGCACTTATGAGCGGTGTTACAAGAGTTTAAATAATGTAGATGTTCTGAAATTACTGCAGTATAACCAACCCGGGTCTGTTCAACGTAGTTGGATGAGATAAGTTGTGCTTTATCTTTATTTTGCCAATGACCGTCAAAATTAGGGAAATTTGAGGGAAAGGTGCGTTCTGTAAATTAAAAACACAGATTTCGAATACACCTAATTTATTAGGGAATTCACGAGGGAACAGAGCATGGCAGTGAAAACCTCGGTCGCAATTCCTAAATCGAATTATGTCATACAACCTTTATTAGTATAATAATTAATTAAATTACCGTCTCCCGCAAAACAATTTGTCGTTCCACACTTGTGACAATACTGCAATACATTCAAAAACTGAAGAGTTTAGTATTAGTTTGCCAGACGTCGCCAGCAGGTACCGAGGTCCCATACGAGAGGCTACTCAGCTATAGCTGCAATTTGAGCCAATATCTATAGAAATATCTGTAGGCCGATTGGGATATTTTCCTTCGTCATCGCTTAGCCTTTTGATTATGTTATGTAAACACTTTTATGATTGAATAGTATTTCTTTTGTAGGATGTAAGATTACTATTGCTTATTAGTAATAGTCATTTCGATATAATATATTTCAATTTTCCGGATATATATTGTTTTATTCTGTGTAATTGGGCACAGACTATAGAGCTTTTATCGTTTCTGGTGATTATAAGCATTTGGCACCAAGTTGAAAATCAAGGTAACAAATTAATGTTAATTTAAATTTCACATAGGTTTTATACAAAAGCAAATCATTAAAACAAAATACCATTTGAAATAAGAACGACTTAGCGCGTTTTTCCAGTATGCCCAAGATTTATAGCTAGGATATTCGCCGAGTCAGGGTAGGAAAATGCTAGTAGTTTCATCAAGTCCCTTGCTTACATTACAATCACAGTCATACTAAAACTAAAATTCCAGCACGAAAAGACAGCAAACAATACATTTTTGTTTTCGTTTAAATGTTATTCACAGCATAAAACGATTTCATTAAATATATACCTACACGTTATGCCATCAAATAAGATATATTCATGAAACTAGAAGAAATACTTGTGGAAATTATGTTAATAACAATATTAAAATATATACACATGTGATGCCATCAAATATGAATTATCCATGAGAATACAAGAAATACTTGTGCAAATTATGTTAATAACAATATTAAGATATATACACACGTTATACCATCAAATATGAATTATTCATGAGAATAGAAGAAATACTTGTGCAAATAATGTTATTAACAATATTAAAATATATACACATGTTATGCCATAAAATAAGAAATATCCGTGAGAATAGAAGAAATACGTGGGTAAATATTTACCTTGAGCACTTTTCGAATTTTGCAAAAAAATTTTATGTGACGTGTAGAAGATAGTATTAGAAGTATTTTGTGACACGTTACATATTCCAAGCTAAGCAAAACCAACCCAAACTAACCAAAACGAACCCAAACTAACCCAGAATAACCCTAATTAGGCATAGTAAAATGACAAGCGCGCTACGCACGCTTGTCTTTTCACTGACCCAAAGTGAGCAAAACCAACCCAGACTAACCCTAATTTACCAAAGTTATTACCCGAATGAAGCGAAACCAACCAAAACTAACCAAATCTAACCCTAACTAACCAAAACTAACCCAGACTAACCCTAATTAAGCAACTAACTTAAGCTAAGCAAAACCAACTGAAACGAACCCAAACTAACCCAAACTAGCCCAAACTAACCCAAACTAACCAAAACTAACCCAGACTAACCCTAATTAAGCAAAGTAAACAGACAGACAAGCGCGTCTTGTCTTTTCCTTAACCCAAACTAAGCAAAACCAACCCAGACTAACCCAAACTTTTTTTTTATTATAGAGGTTTAGGAAATGCGTATCTATGCTATGCTATGGTCATTCAGTAATTTCGGAAATCAATGATATTAGGCCATTCTGGCGACCATGGGGAGTGCCGGACTCTGCCGCAGCGACCGACTAAAACCCTCTCCTCTGTGGTCTTCAGCTTTAGGTCTCGGCACCATTTCGTGTGAAATATAACATCGAGACAAAAAACTTTCTATTTCTTCTTGTCTTTGCTTATCTATTACTTTTTTCTGCTTGTTCTGTTACTTCTTTCATTACGTTTTTTTTTCGCTCTATTTGCTCCACTTGTTTCCTTTGTGGCATTTGATTTATGATATATGGTTTATTTCCTTTGTTATAACATTCTCACTGTATTGCCTGATCCCTTCTCTCCTCACGTTCTTTTATTTCTACCATCGAGGTCATCAATGTATGTATCGCGTTCCAGCTATCTGCATTTCTTAACATGATATTTACGAGATTTTCTTTGTTTAGTCTATATCCTGTAAGAATTTCTGTCTGTAGTCTTATTGCCTCGAATCTATTACACTCAAAAAGCATATGTTCCGGTGTGTCTAGTTATGCGTCCCCGTACATACAAATTGGTGATTCCCTCTTCTTAAAACGGTGTAGGTATGTGGCAAAACAGCCGTGTCCCGACAAGAATTGTGTAATCGCATACGTTATTTCACCATGTTTGCGATTTATCCATGGTCTAATGTCTTGGATGACTGCTTTTGTCCATTTGGGCTTTTCGCTTTCCTCACACCATCTTCTTTGCCACTTATCCAGAGTGTTTTTTCTCCCTTCATCTTTTGTGTGTCTTTCGCCTTCTTCAGTTCCTTCTTCCATTAGTTTGTTTTTTGGTTCCTCTATTCTTATAGCTACTGCAGCAGTTGCTGATATAGTATGGTATCCACTACAACATCTGATAGCAACCTTCCTTTGGCATAACGTGAGTTTTTCTCCATTCCTTTTTGCTTTCAATGCATTTTTCCAGGTTGGAGCTGCATACAGTAAAATTGATTATAACGCCATTGCCAGGACTCTCCTATTTGAACTTGACGGCCCTCCAATATTTGGAAGTATAGCTTGTAGTGCCTTAATTACTTTATTTGATTTTTGGATGACGTAGTCTACATGTGCAGAAAAATTTAAATTATAATCCAACACCACTCCTAAATATTTTGTTGTTTTTTCTAGCTGTATTTCGTGCTGACACAATTGGTATTTTATGGTCCTTCTGTTCTTGTAGCTCCAACCGAAAACCACTGCAGTAGTCTTCTCTGGTGCAACTTCCAGTTTGTTTGCAAGCATCCATTGTCCAACGTTGTGTAGGGCAGTGTTTCCAAGTAAGATATTGTCAGCAATAGTTTCTCTGTTATTAAAATTACGAGGTCGTCAGCATAACAAACGAGTTTGACGCTTTCGCCGAAGTCCACTTCTATAACATCACCGTAGAGCACGTTCCACAGGGTCGGACCAAGAACGGAACCCTGTGGAACGCCTCCCGTTACAGCCTCTTTAGTTCTACTATCGATTAGGACCATTCTGTTATCGACGTAAGATTTTATTGTAGCTAGTAGGTAATCTGGAATTTTTCGTCGTTTTAGCTTCTCAACAATCAGGGACCAATTTGCCGTATTGAAAGCATTTTTAACGTCGACACATATCATGCTATTTAGTCTGTCTTTGTTCGATTTAATTACGTCAACAACTTCTGTATGGCATCTCTAGTCGAACGCCCCTTCATAAAGCCGTACTCGTTTGCATTGAGACCTTTTGATTTTTCTATTTCTTCTATTAGTCTCACGTTTATTACTGTTTCATGGGTTTTTCCCAGAATATCCAACAAGCAAATAGGTCTAAACTTGTTTGCTTTCAATTTAGATGTTTTCCACTTGTTAGGAAAAAGTTGACCGTTAAGACATTCGGTGAACAATTTTGCGAAGAAAGGGCTGTTATTTGATAGAAGCCATTTTGCATGTTCGGGCTTTATGTTGTCGGGGCCTGGGGCTTTGTTCGCTTTGATTCGGTCGATAGCGTATTTGACCTCTTCTTCAGATGCCGCGGGTGCCTCTGTTCTGGTTGACGTCTCTTCCGCCGGTAAACTAGCTTGCTTGTCTGTGATAAATAGTTCCTTAAAGATTGAAATTTTCTCCCTCAGGCTTAACATTACTCTAGGACCATTGGTTTTCATTTGACTTCTCACTATATGATATGCTTGTCTGTATATATCATCCTGGAGTGACGCAATAAGTTCCTTCCATTTCTTTTTTTTTTGCTTTTTGTATTTGGTTGTTAAGGAAATTTCTTGCTCCTTTGTATGAGATTTGTAGGGCTTCTCTGTGAGTATTGTTACGTGTTTCTTTTTGAAATTTTCGTCTTTTTTCCTTTACGTCGGTGATTTGAGCTTGTATGGAGTCATTCCACCAATATGGGAGTTTGGGTTAGTTGGGTTAGCATCCACGCGAAGTTTACCGCACGACGAATTAAACGCTTCCCGGAGCAAACGCAGTTTGGTTTCATTGTCCTTTCCTTCCGATTTTTTCAGGAACTCCATTATGTTTTTTTCAAAGTCTGCTTGTTTTAACTGCTTTATGTATCGGGGCTTATCCAGTTTTGCCTGTTTGAGAGTAAGTTTTGCAAAATGAATTGGTGGTCGCTGAGAGACTCTTCTTCATGCAGGACTTGCCAGCTTGTTATTCCCCACTTCAGGATTTCATCAGAGACAAAAGAGATATCTATGAAGGATTGGCCATTTTCCCGGATCAGTGTTGGATGTTTGCCGTCGTTTAGCGTCATTAGTCCCAGTGCGGGCATATTACTGTGCAGCTTTTTTCCCCTTGTGTCAAGAGTATTTCCTCCTCAAATGGGGTTTTTTGAGTTAAAATCTCCTAGCACAATAACTGGTAATTTTTGTATGTATATTTTCTTGTAGATACTACTTGACAATTCATCCAAGGCAGATTCGAACTCGTTCATTTGGCAATTTGTACCGAGAATAAGCTTACGGAGTTTAATTGGACACACACGAAATTTTTGTTTTTTTCAAAATTGTAAATGGGAATGTTATTGGAGTTTGCTATTATTACAGCATTCTTTCCATTTTGATCAGAGGCATTTATTTGGCTGTTGCTTGATGTTGCTGTTTTCCTATTTGGTTCTTGCAGGCGTAGCAGGTGACATTTATTTTTTATTGCTAGGGTTTTCGCCATGTCTTCAGAGGTGGTAATTGATTATCCCTCTCCCCAGTATCTGCATCCTGTTTATTCTTTCCTGTTTAAGGGCAGCTCTGAAAGGTCGGCACTTGCCAGTTCCTGATTGGTGGCCTTCGTGGTCGCATGTAGGGCAGTAGGTCTTTTCGTTGTTGCATGCATTCTTCTGGTGTCCACCTGCACCGCACCTAAAACATCTGTCTGACATATTCTTTTCCACGTTTGTGCACAGTCGCCAACATCTAAAACATTTTTCTACCGTGACCCTTTCTTGTATCCGATATTCAGATGTTCCATCCGAATGGTGGAGAGTTTTAATAGTTTTAATGCTTCAGTTTCGTCCAGTTCTATCGTCGCTGTTTGACTCCCATATCTATTTTTGATCGTTTTAATATTTGCTTCGCAAGTTTTGTCAATATTGCCTATACTATGCATTTTATTTTTTATTTCGTCCACATCTGTAAGGTCATCCAGATCCATAATGTATATAGTTTTCTTTTCTGTTCCCCCCGACTTTCGATTTTTTTCCCTTGTGAACGTATCTTTAATTTTGTCATGCAACTTTTTTGCCAGCGATTCTCCTTTAAGTCGTTTTTCTCTTGTTTTATAGCCTGTGATAGATTCGGGTCGACATTTTCCTTTAGGATTTTTAGCATTTCAGAGTATGATCTGCCTTCGGATTGTTCTATGATAATTGCCTCTCCCCTTTGCCGCTGATGAGTTAAACTGGCCTTCAGCCTGCCTACTGAGTGAACAAGTTTTAGTTTTATTTCAGAGTTTTTGAAGGCGCATTCGCAGAGTATTCTAAAATCTGATGAGTTAATATATGTTGGGGATATTATTGTAGCTTCTTCCGTTTTGATTTCCTCCAGGACCATGTTCAACTCTTTCAGAATTTCATATAGACCTTCCAAGCACTGGGATTGTCTGGGTTTGTATACCAATGTGGCTGATTTGGTTGTGGACTGGGTTTCCTTCGTTGCTCTTATTTTATAGGTTGTGTTTTCTTCCAAAGTAGTATAGGAGCATCCCTCGCACGCGATTGGTGTTTCCACCAGCAATTCAGGGAAGAGGTTTAAAGCTTCTTCCTCTAGATGGTTCTTCTTTTCAGGGTCCTCTTCTTTTTCTACCCTATTCGAGATTATTATTAAGTGGCTTGGGCTGCGACCCAGGAATGGACGTTCTTCTTGCGTAGAATTTGCGAACGCTTTGGTTGCCCATGTTAGCCGTAACAATTTTCCTACGTCCGAATAGCTGTCGAGCTGCTTATCTTTAACGGAATCAATAGTTTCGTCTATTATGGCCTTGAATTTGTTACACTTGCTATTTGCTGAGTCAGAGTCTATTTGCCCAAGGAGTTTTTTTATTGTTTCTTCGTTGTCTTTTAATTTTTCGTCGTAGATTTTTTTATTTTTTATGATTGTCTCATTTAATTTTTTATTATTGTTGTTTGCTTCATAAACGTTTCTTTTGTGAGCCATTATTTCGCATCCAATAAGAGAAATTAGCTCGCTGGCTATGCTTTTAACTCTTTTATGTACATTGTGGTGTTCCCGTCCGTAATTCGTTAGTTCAGTAATTTTGTTTTTTAGTTTTTGCAGAATTTCACTAGGAGAAATATCCGAAAGGACCTTGAACTCTGGTGAATCTTTTTGTGTTATTCGTCTCTTTTTGGTTTCTTGAAATGGCGATACATCTTCGGAGTCCAGAATGTCGTCAATCTCCTTGTGGTTTTCTTTGATATTCGACTGTGTTGATACTGATTCACCAACCTTTACGCTTACAAAAGCCGATCCTCTTCTCGACATGTACGGCGGATCGAAGAACTTTCTTTCCACTGATTTTCTTCTTTCCTCTGGATCCGACTAACCCAAACTAACCCAGACTAACCCAAACTAGCCCTAATTAATAAAGAAGAGACAAGCGCGCTACGCGGGCTTGTCTTCGTTATCTCAGATTAAGCAAAAATAATCGAAAGTAACTTTAATTAACTAAACAAGGGCATTGAGACGAGCGCGCTATGCGCTTGACCAACCCCGCCTAACACAAAACCATAATGAACCCAAATTATCAAAAGGAGCGCGCTACGCGTAGTACTCTCTTAACTAATCCAAATGAACCAAACAAGGGCGCATTTGTCTCTCTCTGTTTTAGTTGTTAAATAACGAGCGTCAACTCAAACTAGCGAATTATTATTATTATTTATTATTTTAATAAACACAAAGAACTTCTGAATCACCCTATATCTATAAAGTGTTGGTTGACTGATGTATCCAACAAGATACAGTATTTTAGAACCGAACAGAAATTACACTTGGCAACACCTATGCGTAAAATGACAGCTGGTTGAGCCTAGCTAAGCTAACTAGATGATAGATAATCATATCATAATTTAAGAAATCGAAATCACAAAGAATCCCCCTTATCGAAATGCTGAAAGCAGAAATAGTGTCATGTTGACGTGCCAGAAATGTTATCATTTTAAAATGCAAAAGAAAACAGTTGTATTTGCGGTTTTTAAGAAAAGAAGCTGGTAAAAAGTTTTTTTGAGACTACTATTACTTATTCTTGTATCGCTATTACGCCTGTCCGAAGCCTTTGCATTTTGCAGATCCATTTGGACCGTTGTGTGCATGAAAAAAGGTGAAATAATGAGTGTGCCAGAGCGAGATAGTGTAAGTTTGGAACATGTCGGATAGTTTAACACAACTGCACTTTGTAAACTTTGTTATTTTTTTCTGATAAGTAGAAACATTTGCGCAACATTTAATGTATGGGAGATGGTAAGAAAAGTAACGTAGAATATGTCAGTATTTTTATTTTTGTGGTAGCCAATAAGTGCGCAAAGTAAATATTGACCAATACGTGTGCAAATTATGTCAATAACAATATTAAAATATATACACATGTTATGCCATCAAATATGAATTATCCATGAGCACCGAATATTAACTACGATAAGAAGATTCACTCTCCGCGGCGGCACGTCAACGGAATGCCTCCTTCCCCACGCGAAAACTAGCATGATACTGGCATGTGACCTTTGGACCCGGCGCACACTGGTCGAATTTCTAGGAAAGCTGGCCATAATAAGGTTTACCAGAAATAAGACATAAAAGTTATTAAGTATTACATGTTTAATATATCGTGTTTTAGACAAATAATTGTTGAATTTTTGTCTCATCATCTATATTTATATATAGGGTGTATCAATTACCACTAACGATATAAATCATGTATAAAAATCATTAGTATGTTTTTAAACCGTTTTAAAAAATGATGTTGAAAATTAAGGGCTCCTTCGTTGTAAAAAATGGATTTTAAATTTTTAATTCGATGATCCAAATTTTGTTTTTGCAACGGTTAAATCAGGAGTCTCACGAGCAAAATGAATGTTAAGTGGACGACAGAAACGCGTTGATGAGGGCCTGCAATTTTGCCATACATATATTTCAGAGCTATCGCTATTTTTAAAAATTAATCTAATAGGGACGAAACTAGTAAAAATATAGAAGCACCAGTGCAGCTGTTGTTCAAAAACACTTCCTTATATTCTGATTATCCCAAGGTAATATCAAAGCCATATTTACAAATTAAAACTAAATTATAAATTTTATCTGCTGATTCAGCCAAAGTATTTATAAGCTCTTTTTATAATAACATCAGTCTTGCATCAGCAATGATGATTCTACCGAAATTTCAGCTTCGGTTTCACTTACTACAATATTATGGGATTAGGGGTGGGCGAAAATAATCGATTATTCGATTAACTTTTAAAAAATTACCGATTAATCGAATCATCGACTTATCCATTAATATTTCAGAAAATATCGATTATCGATTATTTCGATTAATCGATTATTCAGTTATTTCCTAAAATATTAAGCGTTTAATCGATTATTCAATTTCTTGCCCACCCGTACCGACGACTTTACAACAGATATAGTTTTTAAAATTCCAATTTTATAATGCATTGCGTTAAGAGTAATTTAAATGACATAAAACCATTTTGAAAATACTTTCAGTACAACATATGAAGCAAAAAACTGAGAAATGTAAATGCTCAAACAAGACAGCAGCAAGGAAAACTGCGCACGTTACAAATTTTGCCAATAAGGGATCCTCATTTCAACGCGCCATTTTCTGATAATCTGGCTTCAATTGTTGCACAATTAGGTATAACTCCAACACATAACCTCAACGGAGTGTTAGCTCGTTAGCAGTATAGTACAGTCTTTATCTTTTTATTATGTATTTGGTCAAAACTATATGATAAGAAGAAGGATCACTCTCCGCGGCGGCATGTTAACGGTGTGTCTCCTTCCCCGTGCGAAAACTAGCAGAATATCGGCAGGCCATTATACAAATAAAACAATCATGTTGGCAGGCGACTTTTGACGTGGCGCCCCGCGGCGGCCATAGACCAGCTCATCCTTTTGTCAGATGAATTTTCACGCGTAAATTCTATAGTCGAGTCAATATTCGATATAAGATAATATAATATCGCTGTTTTTTAGTTGTGTTGTATTACAAAATAGGAATGAAATATACAGTAAAAATATTGTGGGAAACCTTTAACCAATTTTAAAATCACCCAAAACGCCAAAATTTAATTAAATATTAAAAGATGGGACAAATTCGAGCAACATTTTCTTCTTGATGTCTTTTGTCAGAATATTTGTATTCGGAAATATGGTGAAATCATTAACACAAAATCTTTTAAATATTAGTTATTACACACCTTGAGTATTGTTATCAATAATAACTAATTAAAAACGTTAACAGATTTTTGAAACAGCCAGTTGAATACAAACTTTATCAAAATATTTATTTGGTGATGATAATAAAAAAAACCATAACGTAAGTTTGACAGGGCGCTGCAAACAATAATTCAAAATATATCAATTGTGTTTTTCCAAAGCCAACTAGAGTATTAGAGTGATAAAAATAATTTCGTCATAAATTTGACTAAATATACCGCAAACGAAAATATCGTTTACGGCCAGCTTTTATTTAAATTCAACCTGTGTGCGGTGGAGTTCGCCGATCGTTACCAGGCAACGAAGAAAATAAACGACGATTCCTTTGTAGCGCTCTCTGGCCATTGAGTGGGCCTTCTTATCTTTAGTTAATATTCGCTGCCATGAGAATAGAAGAAATACTTGCGCAAATTATGTTCATAACAATATTATAGTATATTAAGTATCAAGAACAGTAAGGACAGTTTACCGATCGACGACAATGTTTGGCGACTGAGCGAAGCGAAGTCGCCAATATTGGAGGAGATCGGTAAACTCCTTACTGTTCGAGATGCCTTTTGTACGCCCATTATGAACACAAAGACATTGACTAAGCAAATATCTTGAAAATTGTAAAAATTGTGTTTTGGATCATTATTTCTGCCCTGTAGATCCACTAAACCTTAAGTGGGTTCTGTTGTTACTATGGATACGTTTGTAATTTTACTTTTTAATGTCACGATATTTGACAAACGCGTGACTATTATTATATCAGTAGTGTTTTAGAAGTATGAGTGAGTCTGAGAACGATAATTCTGATATTGAAGAGGCATGGGAAATAGGGCGCTCTTCAATAATTCCGGAGAAATCAAAAAATCGTTATGAAAAGACGTATAAAGTTTTCAAAAAGTCGTTTGAAGACAATCATGGAAAGAGCTTAAACGAAAAACTCCTGTTGGCATACTTTCTTCAATTTTAGCATATTTAGAAAAAAAACGAAACATTTTTTAAAAATAGTCTAGTTTTTACAAAATACTGATGTTTCAAGAAAGGATCATCTAAAGATGATGCATTTTTTCGACAAATTATATATATTTTACTTACCGTTCAGCTGAACGGTAAGTAAATTACTTACCGTCGCGTTTTTGCTTAGTAACCAGTAAACTTAACCTACCGTTCTAAAACCAAGCACGGTAAACAATCCGAAATAGCATGGGCGTACAAAAAAATATATACACATGTTATGCCATCAAATGTGAATTATTCATGAGAATAGAAGAAATACTTGTGCAAATTATGTTAATAGCAATATTATAAGTTTCATTTTACCGACCTGTAATGACATGTTGCAACACAGAAGCAAAACAATTCACCAAAATAAACTGTTCACTGCGCGCCGGTTTCAGACTATATCTCCCCGTTCTCGAGCGATACGCTTTCGGATCTCTTCAACACCCGACTTTAATTTATGACTTGTTTTTATCTTTTACATGTATATAGGGTGTCTCAAAATATATACATATATAGGGTGTCTCAAAACTGAATGTATAAGGTCTAATGAAATAATCGTCAAGATAGGTGGGTTACCTCATTACTTTTATTATACTGTCAAGTCATTAGCTCTTATCATCTTGGGATGTTTATTAGGTACAAAAACAGACTTAAAGCTCAACAACTATTTAAAATTAAAAACGGCAACATTGCTTTAGAGCAAGTGTTGTCTCACCAAGATAAAATGGCTGGTGATATTGATATAATAGAACTTAGTCTAGGTGATCATATTTTTAATTTATGCACAATTAATAATTTTAAAGAGATAGGCCTTAAGATTTTAAAAATATTACTATCGTTCTTTCTCAAAAACAGAAACTTATTACTGACGAAAATGAACAGATTAAACTAATCGAAGACTATCACACAAATCCATTATTGAGAGCCAAAAACGACTTTTAAAAAAGTTAAAGGCCCCTTATACTTGGAAAATATATCACGCGATGTCGTCAATCTTATAAAAAAAGTGTCATAAATAGCAAGTAAACAAAATTAAAGTAAAGCAACCAGAGCCATTGGTGATTGCTTCAACTCCCCAAAAACCATTTGATATTCTATGTATTGACATAATCGGCAGGTTTCCCAAATCTAACGAAGGTTTCAAGTACGCTGTTAAGACATAATGCGAATTAACAAAATATATACTTATAATTCCTAAACCAAAACTGTTGCGGAAGCTGTTGTCAATTTTTTTTTCTCGTATATGGTTATATGCAAGGAGTCGGTACCTATATGGGTTCTGGGTACACAAATCAAGTTTTTCATAAATATAGCTAAATCTTTAACAGCTTACCACAGTCAAACAGTTGGAGGCTGTGAACGGAACCATGCATCGTGTTTTAAACAAGTATTTGCGAATGCGTAAATTAGCGATGTTAAAACATTTTCGTCCACTTGGACTCCATACTATACATTTTATTATAATACACCCCAAGTTCGTACCGTGGTGTTACCCCATTCCAGCTCGTATTTGGGAAAAATGTCGAGCGTTAAATAACTCCCAATTTGACCCATTATATAATATTGAAGCTTATATCAAGAATTTCGATACAGATTCAATTAGCACATAAAAATGCTGGGTAGCATTTTAATCGTGTTATTTTTAGCCTTTATTTATGCATATAAAAGTTATCATTATAGCTTTAGTTTAATTTGTTGGGGTATTTAGAGGAAACAGTTATTAAGTGCTAAAATAACATTCCCGATAAACAAACATTTGGTTATCTCTCCTTATTGAATGTCCTCCACAAGTAGCCATAGTGAAAGTCATTCTCTAAAGAGCGGTGATGTAAAGGGCAAAATATATTAGATATTACTTTAGCACAAATAATATCAAATTATTTGTATAATTTTGGTATGTAGATATCACCTCTTTCTTAGACCTACATTCAGTGCAGCGAACCACATCTTCTCTTTATCTTCTCAGGACGTTGGCGATCACTTTAGCTCATCTAACTTTATCCACTGCAGCTCAGAACCATTCAATTGAAGTCATATTCGTCCATTATCGCAAGTTTTTCAGCCGTGAATTCCTTCTTCTGCCTAGTCCCATTTTTTCATCCAATTAAGAGTTGCAGCGTTCTGTATTTGTCGCTTCTCATTATGTGTGTCCAAACTAACTTGCTTTTCTTTGTTTGACAGTATTCATTATTTCTGCTTGTCTCTCCATACGATTTAGGACTTCGATGATAGTAGTATGGCTTGTCCAAGGAACCACATAATATTTTTAATTATGTATTTTTTAGCAATCACATTTTTTATTATAATTTATGACCTACCTACTTATTGTAACTGTGTGGTGCGATATCTTTCAAGTATTTACTCAATAGATCTATTAAATAGTACAACGTCTGTCACATCCATGCTTTACACCATGTTATTAGATAATAACGAAGATTCGATTATAAGCACATTCAGCGACAATTTGTAGTTGGCTCTTATCATGCCCTTTATGGTTTACAATTAGCCATCTCTGAACGAACTTCCTACATTGATAGCGGACTTTTTCACATATGTGCATGAATATTAGGAATTTTAATTTTCTTCATGTCATATTTAATCACACTCTATACAACTGCGAGGCATATGCATATTCTCCTAAATGGCTTAGCTACTAGTTTCCTTCCGTGTTAGATTGTTTCATATTTCTCATTTGCAGGGAGAATAAATAGTGAATGTCATATTGTTATGATAAATAACCGAAACTCTTACAAGCTGATGAGGGTTGTCACTTGTCATATGGATTGTTGTTTAAACGTATCTTATGAAATATGGTACGCGATATGACATCAGATGCAAAACTGGGCATATTATAATATAAATATCATTCCTCAGCAATTACTTCGCCCGTAGTATTAAATATGCAAACGATATGTCGCAAAGCTTGTGTAGGGGAGACCGGGGCATAATGGTCATCCTAAGAGACAAATTATCAAAAAGAAATATTTTTTAGTTTTTTCCATTAAAATTCTTACAATGTTTAGGTATAGTGTTTAGACACCACATATTTTTTGTGAATTTATTGATAATTTAATCTGGTTATAATTTCACCAAATTTAAACAAATTAGTGTAATTGGGGGGGGGGGGGGGGGGCATGGGAGTAAAGGTTTACTTGGAACAAAGTAATCATAATTTTTTTCCCAAGATAATAAAACTAAAATAAAAGAATTATATGTATACACAATTTTTTTTTCGTAAACCAAATATAAACATGGAAATGACATACTACATATAGTTTTAAAAATACTTAAATCATTAAATCGACAGTAAGATATATAAGATGAAAATAATATTCAAAATGCCCAGCGTTAATATACGAAGGACAAATACATTAAATAACCTAAACATTTAACGTTTTAACTAAATAAAGAAAAAATTAAACATATCGCAAACATTTTTCGTGCACAGCCATTTTTATCAACAAAGACCCCTGCACAGATGACCAGTTCCTACAACGGACACAGCAGACACTCTAGGTCTTCTTCATTATTTTGTGATTAGTTGTCTTCATTTTTCTTGCCGATCGTTTCTTTGGCTGTTTTATTTGTTTTCTTGTCTTTAGACACATTACGAATAGTTGTTTTGGCTCTCTTTCTTCCACTAGACTTTACAGCAAAGTTATTATTTGGAGATTGACTATGCAGGTCAGTATTCCCTGCTTTTTTGTTATTTAAATCATCCATTCTTGAGAAATGTGCTCTTGGACTGTTTAAGTTAAGGGCTTTTTGGTTTCTTGATGTCTTACGATTTACGAATTTGGTTATTTACGGCTTAAGCTACGAAAATAATTGTTTTGCATTTTTTAAGAAAATAATGCAAACTAGATATAGAGGAGATCGGGGCTAGTTGGCACACATTTAATTTTTTTTTATTTAGCACTTAAGACGATTGATCTGAATTACAAAATATGCAGAACAGATTTGCATATTTTCCCTACATTCTCGAGTGTTTAAAGTGTCTATGTTAAAAAAAAGTTAAATAGTTACAGTTTTTTAAAAACACCTGTGTAAGTGTGCCAACATACCCTAGTTTGGGGGTAGGTTGGCTCACTAATTGAGGTTAGTTGGCATATGCAAGTTATATAGACGGTTAACATTTATTACCTTCCAAGAGAATATGAAATAAAATAGAATAAAAAAAACGACAAAAAGCTAAAACAGAAAATAGAATAAAGTTTACAGTTATTTAAACATCAAAAGGTAATAGTCAGAATTATTCGAGTCACAATTTGAACATATGTATCGCGGTTCTTTGTTAGTGCATGCCTAATGACACCACATATGGCATGCCACATATTGAACCCATTTTTCTCCTGGTACACTGTTGATAAAACTGTCCATGCAGATCAAGCAAAAAGTTTCCTCTTCTTCATCAGAATTAGAATCTGCACAAACATGTCTAATGGTTTCTGGTTTTCTGTTTTAGTTTTATTTCTTCTTTTCCTTTTTTATTTTCAAATACTTTCTTTTTTGCCTTTTCGGCTGCAACTTCCATTTTCTTTTTAGAAGCATTCTGCTCTTCTTTCAACGCATCTTTGATTGGGGTATCCGTAAGAATACCTGTCGATCTCCTTTTACGCCGCGCAGGGGCAGTTTTTGTTGGTGGCGCTTTTGGCAATGGTCGTATTTCTTCCGGTGTAGGTGGTGCAGTAGTATTTCTTCCTAGAGGCAAGCTGGGTTATGGAGAAACTCTCCACGAATGCCCTGGCTGAGGTTCTAATATTTCAGTAGAAGTTTTATTGGGAATAATTTCTGTTACATTTATATTTTTGATCACAGTATTTGGTAAAACCTCTTTGATATTATTATTAACTTGGATGGGTCTGTCGGTGGAATATGATGACATAAATTCCTCAGAAGGAAAAATGTCTTTGTTAAACGGGAATATACCACTGACTTGAAACCCAGCTTTTATGTTTGCTGGTGATGTAGCGAAGTAAATAGTTTGATTAATAATACTAGGAACGTCATATATGATCCTAGTTTGACCAGGGTGATTAGTAATCCAAGCATCACAAGCTGAATTAATATAATTTTTCAAGGGCCCGTATACGCTTCCGTGCAGGGACTGCAATAGGCAGGGAATGACAAGACCGTAACTGCGTTTTCTTTTAAATAATCCAGGGCTGGTACAGATAAGTGGTAGTCATGATTATCCAATAACAATAGCGTTCGCCTTCCTTTGAAGACTTTCTGTGATGAACAAAGTGTTTCGTGAATTTAAAAAAATGCTCTGATTTCATCCATCCCGATAAATTTGCATCACCTGCACTTCCTACTGGGGTACTATTTAAAAAATGCTCCCGAAAATGCACTCTTGGAAAAATGGAAAAGGGTGGAATAGCATTTCCGGTAGCTGAAACGGCTAAAGCTAAGGTTACAAGTGTACCCCGTCCTGCCGAAACAATCCTACCAATTTGCTTATATCCTCGACGTGCCACAACTCTGTTAGGTCTATGAACTGTAGTTACGCCAGTCTCATCCATATTCCATATATTACCAGCTCCTAACTTATGCCTCTCCAAAACTGTTTTCAAATTATTAAAAAATACATTCACGTTAATTTCATTAAAGCTAGAGGCCCTAGTTAAACTAGTTGCTTCTGGCTTTCTAATAGATAGCCGTTCATGTCTTTTTAAATATCCGTAAAACCACTCCTCACCAGTAATTTTCTTGCCTTTCTAGGATTGCCGAATTTTGAGGTTTAAAACAGTTGTATATTCAAATGCAAATACTCTCACCTCTCGCGGTGAAAGACCGTAGTAAATATCAGCTGCTTTTTTAAGATAACCTTCTAATTGCATTTCTTGATCAGGTGAAAACAACCTGAAACAATAAATAAATAAAGTCAATACTGTGGTTCCCTCAAACTAAACCTTAGTATGTCAGTCGAGTCCCCTGTATATATGTACGCAAAACAAAGTAACTTACCAATCTGTGTCGCGTGTAACCGACTCTTTCAATTGGCGTATGGTTAGCTTTTTGGCAATAACTGGCTAAAGCTCTAATGTTATGCCGAAGTCTTTGGCAACACTTCTTATTGACCTGCCGTCATTTTTCCCCATTTCTACAGCTCTTGTCATTACATCAGTGGGTGTTCTACCCCTTCCAGTCTTTTTTTATAGTTTCTCATATCTAAAATTGTTTTTAATTAGTTTTAATTATGCTAGATTTATTTTTAAATCCATGGTTAGTTGGCACACTGTGTCAACATGCCCGGGACCCCATGTGCCAACTTGGCCAGACACAGGTTTTAGAACAACACAAATTTTCCCAAAAAACATAAAATAATTTATAAACTTTGCCTAGTACAGTATGTCAACTAGACACGTAACAACAAATTGCTATAAAAAATTAAGTTAAAAACGTTATATTAAACAAATTTTTCATAAATTACGAAGGGGACAAAAATTTACTTACCGGTATTGAAAACAAACAAACACAACTAACAGGTGTTCAACGAGTTAAGTTACTTAGTTTTGATTATGCTAGTTTTATTTTTAAATCCAGGGTTAGTTGGCACACTGTGTCAACATGCCCCCAAACCCACGTACCAACTTGCCCCGACACAGGTTTTAGAACAACACAAGTTTTTCCCAAAAAACAAACAATAATTTATAAACTTTGCCTAGTATAGTATGTCAACTAGACACGTAACAACAAATTGCGATAAAAAAAATAAGTTAAAAACTTTATATTAAACAAATTATTCATAAATTACTAAGGGGACAAAAATTTACTTACCGGTATTGAAAACAAACAAACAAACACAACTATGCATATGGTTGACCGTTTGAGACACTACGCAACCAGATTTCTTTCTTAAATATATTTCATTAGGTACTTTCGACATAATGCGTGTTACGAGAAATATTAAAATATACTAAATGAAAAACTTTTGTATTCCATGCATTCATTTAGTACATTTCGTAAACATTTGAACATCTTACCCCCCGAACAATTCGGCTTTCGAGGCCAGCATGGCACTGTCATGCTGGCAGCGAAACTAGCCACTGACATATATGAAGGGTTCAACAATAGACAGTCCACTGCTCTCCTATTGCTGGACATAGAGAAAGCGTTTGACAGGGTATGGCACGATGGGCTGCTCTATAAACTGCTGGCAATTTACAGCATGCCGCTGTATATGGTAGCGCTCATCGAGTCATATCTTGCCGGACGTACTTTCTCTTCCAGAATTGGCAGACAATCTTCTAGGAACAGAAGACTGTTAGCAGGGGTGCCACAGGGTACCGTATTGTCGCCGCTACTATACAGTCTTTTTATAGCAGACATCCCGTCTCATCCGAACACCTGTAAAGCCCTGTTCGCTGACGACACAGCGATTTATTCCCGGAATCCTATAGCCGAAGTAGCGAAATCAAGTATAAATGAGCATATGGACATCTTGATTCCATACTATAATAAGTGGAAGATTAATCTTAATCCCACAAAAACGGAATTAATTATTATTTCTCGCAAAAGAAAGGACATTGCAACTAGCCCTTTATTAATAGGCAACACTGCCATCCACCCTAAAAACAAGGTAAAGTACCTCGGCCTAACCTTTGACAGCAAATTAAACTTCAGTAAGCACATTGAAGCTGTCGTAGGGAAGAACGAGGGTATAAAGAAGGGACTGGGACTCCTGATAGCAGGAAGATCATATTTAAGCCCTGCAAACAAG
Organism: Pissodes strobi; assembly: GCA_016904865.1. Lineage (NCBI taxonomy): Eukaryota > Metazoa > Arthropoda > Insecta > Coleoptera > Curculionidae > Pissodes > Pissodes strobi. Next base: position 143,309 of record MU181979.1, read on the forward strand.
CTTATACTATATCGTGCAGTCATAAGACCAGCCCTGATGTATGGTGCCCCGGTGTGGTGTTCGGTGGCAAAGTGCCATAAAAAGAAGTTGCAAGTACTTCAAAATAGTTACTGTGCGATTAATATATATAATCGAATTATTATCTCGTATCTAGACTTTATTTTAAACAAACTAATTTTTTATAATGCAAAATTATTATATCGTTGACAAGTAGTGAACTGACATCTCTATTCTGTCTTCATTTCTTGTCATCTTGCTGGTGGTATCTGTGTTACGTGGAAACGGATTTACAGCGTCGTCGCTTGTTGTTGAGTTTCTGACTCAACATATACCGCCCCCCTTGAAAAGTCGTACTGGGAACGATTTTCAAAATCATCTTCAGTTGGCAGCGGACACACCTTGGAAAATGCACGCTTATAAGTGCCACTTGACGTTTTGACTGTGACAACTCGTGTCACATTATCGGACCCTGGATGGATTTCCATAATTCGACCCAAAGGCCATTGTAGTGGTGGAACTGCATCGTCCTTCAGCAACACCATCATACCAGTCTTCAGGCCAAGCTTCTTATCATATTTCCACCTAGCTCTAGTTTGCAAGCTACCCAAGTATTCTCGATGCCACCTGGTCCAGAAATGCTGCACTAATTGTTGGAGACGCTCAAATTGTGTTAGTCGATTAAGTGGCATATTTTCGACATCCTGTTGTGGTAAAGAAGTAAGTTTTCGTCCTATCAGGAAATGGGATGGTGTCAGGGGTTCAAGGTCGTCGGGATTCTCGGATATGGGTAACAGAGCACGGGAATTAAGAATGGCCTCTACCTGCATGAGTACAGTACTAAATTGCTCAAAATTTAAATGGGCTCTGCTCATAATACGTATTAAATGGTATTTACAAGATTTGACAGCCGCTTCCCAAAGCCCACCAAAATGAGGTGCTCTAGGCGGAATAAAATGCCAATGAATTTTATGTTGTACCAAATATTCGCTCACGTCTGTATTAGGTATAGATCTCAGAAAGTTAGTTAGCTGCTTGATCTCATTTGCAGCTCCTACGAAGTTTGTGCCATTATCCGTAAAAATATCAGAGGGCAATCCTCTCCTCGAAACAAACCTTTTAAGTGCATTCAAAAAGCCTTCGGTTGAAAGGTCGCCTACGAGCTCTAAATGTAAAGCCTTTGTTGTAAGGCAAATAAATACACACAAATATGCTTTTACTAAAATACGATTCCGCGTTTTTCCATCTTTTAAAAAATACGGGCCGGCAAAATCTATGCCTACTCTTTGGAAAGGAAAGGCTTGACTTACACGATAGATGGGCAAATTTCCCATTTTTGGAATTAAAATATTAGGATTTACCTTGAAACATCGAAGGCATTTACGTATAACCTGCCTAACGGTACCTTTACCACGTATTATCCAAACTTTATCTCGAAGGCTACAATGTACCATGTTAGGTGTAGCATGTAAAAGCCTTCTATGCTCAAATTCTATTAATAATATAGACAATACATTTTTATTTGAAAGTATGGCAGGATGCATTTGCTCATATCTTAAATTCGAATTTCTTAGCCTACCACCTACTCTCAAGATGTTATCACAAAGAAAAGGGTCTAAAGATAAAATTTTTGATTTTTTTGATATGAGTTTCAAGTTTTTTAGCACTGAAATTTCATCGCAAAAATCCTGTGTTTGAGCAAGACGTAACAAGACATTAAACGAATTGTCCAATTCATTTATTGTTAAAGGACCGGCTGTTTTTAATTTTTTATCTTTACAATTCTTTGAAAACCTTAAAATATAAGCAGTTACTCGTTGTAATTTTGAAAGGGAAGAATACTTGTCAATTAAAAATATGTCAGGGGTCTTTAATAAAAAATTCAAGGTTTTATTAGGTCGCGTATCAGGAATATTTTCTAAATCTATTTTTTCTGTGGTAGGCCACATACGTGGTTCCCTAAGTAACCACACAGGTCCAGACCACCATAATTTAGAATCTTTTAAGTCCGTGGGGCTTGAACCGTGCGAAATGATATCCGCTGGATTATCAGTTGATTTTACGTGTCTCCAATTTTTAACAATAGATTTATTTTGGATATTCGCGACACGATTGGATACGAATGTATTTAAGTTCTTCGGTTCGGACGCTAGCCATGCCAAGACGATAGTTGAATCTGTCCAGTAATAAACATTAGAAATATTTATTGACAATGAATTGATAACCTTTGTCATCAAATTGGCCAGCAAAAGAGCGCCGCACAGCTCGAGTCTAGGAAGTGTAACCGTTTTTAATGGTGCTATGCGGGATTTAGCACAAAATAGTTCAACAAAGCCGCTACCGTTTGAGTTTTTGGATACCATATAAATACACGCTCCATAAGCAGACATTGAAGCATCACAAAACCCGTGTAAGGTAACTTCTACTGAGTTCGTTGAACGAGTATGACGTGGTATTTTTAAATCATTTAAACCGAAAATTTCTTTGAAAAATTTTATAAAAGTTGTGTATATGCTTATTGGCACGGTGTCGTCCCAATCGATTTTTTCTCTCCATAACTGTTGCAGAATTAACTTAGCCCTGACAACAACTGGCCCAATGAGGCCTAGGGGGTCAAATATTTGGGAAACAGTAGATAGAATAAATCTTTTAGTTACACGATTACGAATTTTATCGTCAAAATTGACAGAGTAACTTAGCGAATCCTCGTTGGGATTCCATAGCAACCCTAATGTTTTAATTGTTTTATCATCGGTAATAAAATATTGCGGTAAGTCACAGTCTGTTTCAGATATTTCTATAATTTCTTTTTTATTAGAAGCCCATTTACGCAGTTTAAAATGTGCGACTTCTAAAAGTTTCATGATGATATTTTTTATTTCTTTAGCTTCTTCAATGGTTGAAGCGCCACTTATCAGGTCATCAACATAAAAGTCCCTTAAGATTATTTTACATTCTTTCGGATAAATATGCATATTATCGTATGCGATCTGATGAAGTGCGCGAATAGCTAAAAATGAAGCCGGCGCTGTGCCATACGTAACGGTATTCAACCTATATTCTTGAATTTCGCTTGTATCGGCGAAACGCCAAAAAATTCGTTTTAAATCGCGGTCTGAGTCTTCAACTTGTACCATCCTATACATCTTTTCTACATCGGCAACAAAGACGTAATTATGACAACGAAATCTACAAATGAGAGAAAAAAGTTCATCTTGGATGGTTGGACCTACCTTTAAAACGTTATTTAAAGAAAGACCGCTAGAAGTTTTGCACGACGCGTTAAACACGACTCGACACTTGGTAGTTAAACTAGATTTTTTAATAACCGGGTGATGCGGCATATAATAAATTTTATTTGAAGTGCTATAATGATTAAATTGCGCAGGAGCCAGAGACATGTGACCTAAGTCAACATATTCCCGCATAAATTTATTATATTCAGCCTTAAGTGAGGGATTTTTGTTTAATCTTTTTTCAAGATTGCAAAATTGTTTTAAAGCGGTATCTCTAGATTCACCTAACTTGGAAAAATTGTCACGTTTAGGCAAACTAACGATGAACTTGCCTTTTTCATCTCGTGTTGTTGTACTTAAAAAATGATTTTCGCAATCCTGTTCTTCTTTCGATTGCATCGCGTTTGGTAAAATTTCCTCGATTTTCCAAAATCGTTCTATGTTTCGCTCGAGATCAAAGTTGCTAACGAGAGTATTTAAATTACATACAATTTGTTTTGTGAAATTTAAGTTTATAGGACCAGAAATGATCCAACCCAAATGCGTTTTTTGAACTATAGGCATACCATTGCCCAAATGAATTTGACCTATACAGAGTAGTGACCAAAAAACTCCGGCCCCAAGTAAAATATCTATGGGTTTTGAAATATTAAAATTATTATCAGCTAATTTAATATCACTAGGAAAATCGATAATATCGCGATTAAAAGACATAGCGGGTAATTTTTCCGTAATTTTGTCCAAAATTAAGAACTTTAGGTCCGTAAAATATTTTCCGTGAGAGGAATGTATTCGCGTTTTAGTTGAAAATTTAACGTAAACTAAATTTTTGCTGATTCCACGAATTGGAATATTAACGCTTTGTTTCTCAAGACCTAATTTATTTGATAATTCTGTTGTGATGTAGTTAGATTGACTACCCGAATCCAGCAGCGCACGACATAATATAGGTATCCCTAAACTATCATAAATTATTACATTCGCGGTTGAAAGTAGTATGTAATTATTTGCATTTTGATTTAATAATGTAGTTTCAGGTTCTACAACATTATTACCTAACAGTATTAGATTTTTACTTTCATCGCCTACATTGGGGCTAAGTTCAATATTGTTTAAATTTTCTACGACGGGAATAGAAATAGAATCTTTGGTTGAGTCTTCGTTGGTTAAATGAAGTAAGCTATTATGACCCTTGTTGCATTTCCGGCAATTTTCGCCCTTACAATCTTTATTCGTATGTCCTACACGAAGACATTTTGTGCAAAGGCGTAATTTTCGTACTTCATTTAATCTGTTTTCGACTGGGAGTTTTAAAAATCTGTGACAATAGTAAATTAAGTGACTACCCTTACAAAAATTGCAAACTTTAGAATCATGAGATACGTGAGAAAATTGCAATTGCTTAAAACCCTTTGTACCATCAGGTTTATCAGAATATAAATTAAAGTTAACCATTTCTAAGGTTTGACAACGCTGCGTCAAAAACTTAATTAAGTCCTCATATGTAGGCAGTGTTGATGCGTAATTGCTTAGTGAATTTTCCCACTCTCTTCGCGTAAAAAAATCTAATTTTGAAGTAACCACAAAAATTACAATGGCATCCCAACTTTTAACAGGCTGTTTTAAGGCTTCGAGTGATCGAATGTTTTTTTGTAAAGTATCTAATAAGGTTCTTAAACCATCCTTTGATTCCCTTTTTAAATTTGGAATATCAAAAATGCCTTTAATGTGACTGTTAATTATTATTCGCGTATTTTTATAACGGTCACAAATCAAATTCCAGGCAATAATGTAGTTATCATTGCTTAATTGTAAAGATTGTATGCAATGCAAGGCTTCTCGTTTTAAACACGATAATAAATAATGAAACTTTTGAATGCCATGTAAGTTATTATTTTCATGTATTAAAGATTTAAACGTATCATGAAAATGTAGCCAAAATTGTAAATTTCCGTCAAAACTAGGCAAATTTAAAGGCGGTAATTTAACGTTTGATAAAGAATCCACGGAAGAGTTTAACGATTGTTCAGATCGATTTACTTGCGTAAATCCATCAAGTAATGACTTCGCTTTAGCAATAATAGTAAAAAACCGATTTTCAAATGTGCTTCTTTCTGATCCATGATCTAAAGAGTCGCCACTAACCTCTTCTAAGCGAAATTGACATATATCAAAATTTTCTAATAGTTTTTCACTTTTTTCTAAACGTGTTTAATACTGTATGTTGTGCTTGTGACAGAAATGTGGTAGCAGAGAAAATATTGCTTTGCTTATTAATATGTGTGCGTATTAGGACTGTCAAGAATAAGGGGTACTAGATCTTCTTCTGTAGGTTGGACTTACTTATGGAGGTAGCCGCTTGTTCAAAAATATATAGCAGCATTCAACTAGAGCAGCTACAGACAAGCGTGGATCCAGTTGGGGTTCCTTCACTTGATTCAGCCTTAATTCTTTTCCTGGGGTGAATAATGCTTGTGCTCCTTTAAGTGTAAGAATTTCGCTATTTTTAGCAGTCTCATCTAGATTGAACGGATGACGCCAGTGTGGGGAATAATTTAGCCGCAATGACTTAACTGGGCCTCTGAGCCCTGTCAATTTAAATAGGTTACGACGGCCGTCTTGCGCAAGCCGTCCAGCCGGTCTTCACTCGCCATTCCGAGCTCTTTGTTGAAAAGATGCGCATTTTTGAAGTGAAATTTCTTAACGCGTGCCAGGAGTAAAATTTGAAGGTCGCGACAAGACGAGAGGCAGCGGCGGCGGTCGGTGACGAAAAACGGTCACGATATTTTATTGTGATATCTTTGTTAGTTTACAAGCAAAAAATATGGGATTTGCTCTATTATCTTGTCAAGACATAAGCCGAACTTTTATGAAGAATTTTTTTTCCAATTAGGCCTTCCCTTTTTGTTATTTGAGTGGTATATTTAAAAAAAACACTACTTTTTAACCAAATCCGTTACGATATGTATAAGATTTTATTGTGATATCTTTGTTAGTTTACTAGAAAAAAATATGGGTTTTGCTCTAGTACCTTGCCAAGACATGAGCGAAACTTTTGTGAAACATATTTTTTCTTCATTTAGGCGTTCCCTTTTTGTTAATTGAGTGGAATATTTAAAAAAAAAAACACTTTTTAACCAAATCCGTTACGATATGTATAAGGCTAGGGCGTTTAAGATTAAATTTCACTTCAGATAAGCACACATAGTGCACACGCTTTTTTATTTTTTTTTCTGGTCAACTCGAAAGCCATGTTCCTAAGATAGTTGTCAGTAGGCTTGTTATTTCATTTGGATCAAATGCTGAAGTAAGTACTGGTCATGGTCGGACTGGTTGCGTTATAGCCCAACTCCTGATTTCTGACTTCAAATATGGCTCTGCACATATTTTGTAACTCCCTTATTGTTGCTAGGTGTAACGCTCTCGATTTCACACTATCAGAGATCAACTAAAACAACTGCTTAGAAATAAATTTTGAAAAAATGCACATCAAATTTTATATGTTTTCATTCACGCCCGCTTATTTTTTAAAAAGTTTAGTCCATTTTATGTATAAGACAAGTTTAAAAGAGATGCATTTTTAAGAAGATACTTTGGAAATTATTTATTACGCACCTTATATCAAAAGGTTTAAATTGCAATCAATTTAAAATTTTGGACAATACGAACCTTTACGTAGTAAATGGTCGATTAAACAGATTATTACAGCGTAGGTTTTTTCATTATTGACACCTCCACTATACGTACCAGCTTCCCCTATTGTTTATTGGTTTTGAAAGATAATATCAACGTTGAAAATTGAAGAAAAAGATTGATGAAAGGAAGACATTAGCAACTAGTAAAATAATGCATACATTTTTTATTAGTAATTTTGTTTTACCAAATAAAATTATGCTAATGTCATTTTATTTTGTCGCTTACGAATTCTGTTCTCAAATCTTGCTTGCTATTTAGCATCATGTTTACCATTTAGCCTCCAAAATTAAATTTTATATTTAAAGATATGTTACTGTGATTGTGATTATAATAACCTCTATCTACTTGTTTTCCTATTTTTCTTCTTCTTCATATGAGGAGATCCCGGCGGTGGTTTGCTTAACTCACCCTTCTCAGTGGTTGGAACTGTCATTGTGTTTTAGATTATTCAATGTGCATACGACATATACGCATTTCGCAATTCAATATTATTTTCATAACACTTCCTAATAATATTTTCTATAACTACTCGATGACTAATTGGTCATAGTTTTTAAACTGCAAACGATAATAACAGCGCAGTTAACTATAAAAATATTTACTTTCTAAAATGCTTTTATGATGGGAACGTGTTTAGGTTTCTGTCTTTGTTATATGTTCTGAAGCATTTTTATTTGGTTCTATGAGTCATTCATCTTCCTATTTTTGATCTTGTTTCTCTCGATCCTTCTCAAGATCTCCTGTACTCTAGGTTTTCCATTAATGATTTCATTATTCCTGTAGCTGCTGTTCTATTTCAGCAGTCTGTTGTCTCGTTTTCATTATAGGTTTTAAATGAAATTTTCTAGAATACTGATTATAATGCTAGATTTTTCTTTTAAGATAAATCCATCGTCACAGAAAAATTTTACCTATTTATTTTTTCTAGTTTTGAATCTTAATAATCTAGAGTAAAATATTTTAGAAAAACTAGTTTTGAAAAAATTTTTGGCAAAAAGTCCGTGATGAAATAAGAGGTTTGACATAATTTTTGGTTGCAAAATAGAATGTTCTAGAATAGTTGTATCGGGAGTTGTGGTACTGTTCTCTTTTCTTGACGATAAACCCGCTTATAAACTCACATTTTTGTTTCCTCTTATCGTTTTATAGCAATGAAACACCTTGTATATCATGCAAATTTTAATCCAAAAGG
>MU181979.1:166429-194310 GCA_016904865.1 Pissodes strobi
TATTGCAAGAGCCAGGAACATATAATAAAAAGGTATTTATTTTTTTTCTCGAAAGCGAGGTCAGATAGGAACAAAATTATAGCAGCAAAAAAGCTATATTTTTTGTTGCTTCATTTAGTAAAAATTACACAAAAAAAGTTAGTGGCGTACATTTCTCGAACAAAAATAATTGGAAAGATGCCCCCCGGGGCATAATAAATTTAATAATTTTATTCTAGTTATGGCTAAAATAGACTTTTATCACCAAAAATAGACCTGCCAAATTTCAAAAAAGTCCTTTTAAAAATATTTATAATATTTATAAAAAACCGTTTTTTTAACACCCCATGTTTAGATGAACTTTCTTTCATGAAATTACTTTAGGAATGCGCCCTTATATTTAATAAGTTGCAGAGTGAAAGCTGTGTGCATGTACGAAATATACTAAATGAACCACTATTTGTATTCCATACATAAAATTTTAATCCAAAAGGACCTCTAAATTAGGGTAACAGAGCGCTTTCGGCCGGTGCCATCATGAGTGTGTTTTGGGTTAAGAAATTAAAATTTGCAATCGGCATTGTTATGTACATTATGGCATGAATAAAATTGTATTTTGAGTTTTAAATTTTAATTTTGAATTCTGAATTTGTTAAGATATAAAAGATGTTAATTAAAAATTGTAAATTAAGCCTGATAAGTTTTTGTGTGATTTTTTTTGTTATTCAATTTTTAGTTGCTCGTCATTATCGTTTTAACAATTTGCCTAGCGAGCTTTTAGCAAACTCGTTACAAATTGGATCGAATCGAAACATATCTACACTGGGATTTATATTCCGTCCACCATGTTGCCTAACAGTCGAAAAGAAATTTTCCAGGAAGTCTTTATTTAATCTGTTAGTTAAAAGAAAAACCGATTTTTTTTTTGGATTTCTCCGATTTAAATAAGGCATGTACTGCATTGATGGTTTGAGTCATACCATCAAAACAAGACGGCCTTTCTGCCTTCGAGTTTTTTAATTTTGAAAACTATCTAAGCCTTTTTTAAAAGTTTCGAATATTATGGTATTTTTGTCTGACAAAGCACAACCGTAAGGATTTCTTGAATATACCCGTTTACTATTTAAAGAATCAAATAAATAATTCATATCTTCCAAAAAATTAGCAGTATGAATTCCATCCGCATGGATTTGCCCGTTTTTGACACATGTTTTTACCGCTGCGGCAACAGTATGGGACAGAAACTGTAAGGCTAATTTAAAGGAAATTTTTTCGAAACCATTTGTGTTAATATGTTTCTGAGAAAGCTTTGGCATGGCTCGTGCCGTATTCGAAGACTGATCTGACTGATTAATATGATCAAAACTTATAATGTTCTCGAACAAGGTAAAGTTATTCTGTAGCGTTATACCGGATATTTTTGAATAAATGAGGTACAGGGTCATTTTTTATATTTTTCCACCCCGCCCCCTTAACTTTTTGTGCTACTGTGTAGAAAAAAAATGTAAATATGAAAGTTGTAGTGCTTGAGATGTAATTCTCAGAAAACATATTTTTGTCTATATAGGATGTTGCAAAAAGTGCGAAAAACAAGAAAAAATAAATTTTTAATGGGACACCCTGTATATCTCTCCTCAGGACGAAAGATCTTTGTTCTCCGATTAAAAAAATATATAATTTGTCTACATTTGCTTAAGCCATTTCCGAGCTATTGAACTTTAAAAGTTGATTTAAATAAAATAAATCAATGTTTTAATAATTTATTATTATTATATACAAACATATCTTAACATGTTTGATAATAAAAAACTTAACTATTACAATTGTTGAATATGCCCACCGTTTCTATTGAAACAATCTCGGAAGTCGCTTTCTAATTTATTTGTTGCATTGATAATAAAAATTGCATTGTTCTGGTTAAGGTCGTTTATGTAGTATAAAATTCTCGCCCTGAGATCTTCAATATTGGCACTTCTCTGAGCATAAACTTTGTTTTTCAAATACCCCCACAAAAACGCATCTAAATGCGTGAGATCTGGACTGTTCGGTGTCCAGTGGACGGTTCCTTGCCTACCAATCCATGTTTCGTATATATTGTTTAAAAAATTAACCACAGGCATAACATTGTGAGGTGGGGCATCATCTTGGTGCCATATTATTTGAGCATATTGACGAATTGGAAGCATATCCAGGAGAACCTCTATTTCCTGATTTAAAAAGTGCAAATACCTTTCGCCAGTTAGGGAACCTTCATAAAAAATAGGGCCAATAATTTGACCGCTTAGTATGCCACACCACACATGCAGGGACTTTCTTCCTTGAAATTTTATTTCCGATAATTCTCGTGGGTTTTGAGTGGCCCAAAAATGTGTGTTTCTTCTATTAAATATGCCCGCAGTTGTAACAGTGCACTCGTCAGTCCATAATATTTTATTAAAAAAATAACGATCTTGTTCCTTCCTTCGTAACATATTTTCACAAAATATCATACGCGCATTTTTATGCGCGTTTTCTAATTTATGAACTGGCATAATTTTATAAGGATAATACCCGTACTTTTTAAGCGTATTTTGAATTTTGGTTGCTTTGCTGACTTATCAAAATGCTTATGGGCATCTTCTATGGATCTGTTCGGGTTTGCTAAAAGGTGTTAGTTTAGTAAATCATTAGGTTTTTAATAGTAGTTAATTCCTGTTACCTTGGTCTGGAACTTCTCTATTAGGAAATATGCGTCTATATTCTCTTCTAGCTGCACACGCATTTTTACGATTTTGATAATACAAACGCAACATTTCACATTTCTCTTCATCTGTATAACGCATTTTGAAAAATAACACTATAAGTAGTGTCGAAAAGAGGTTCTTTTCGATACGCATTTTGTTGACCAGTTGCTATGATATTAACAAAATTGTTCAATGTCAAGGCCCACTAGCAAAAATTTCGACACAGGGATGGGATTTCTACTAATACAGACGTCAAAAATGACAAGATGGCCGCTCAAGTGCTTCATGGCTATTTTGACATATTTCATATTTTTCTTAATGGCGAGCAAGGCTACTTCGATTGGTTTGAATTCATGTTTTCAACTTTTAAAGTTCAATAGCTCGGAAATGGCTTAAGCAAATGTAGACAAATTATATATTTTTGTAATCGGAGAATAAAGATCTTTCGTCCTGAGGAGAAATATACAGGGTGTCCCATTTAAAATATGTATATTTTCTTGTTTTTCACACTTTTTGCAACACCCTGTAAAGACAAAAATATGTTTTCTGAGAACTACTTCTCAAGCACTACAACTTTCATATTTACAATTTTTTTCTACACAGTGGCACAAAAAAGTTAAGGGGGTGGGAAAATATAAAAAATGACCCTGTACATCAAATAACCCAAAAATGTTGTGTTTCTGATAAAGGGAAAATGACGTTTCAGCACTTATTCCGAATAAACTAAAAGCATTTCTATTGTTTGAATCCTGATCACAAACGATTGCCTTTGGAAGAAATACAGTAGCATTTAAATTATCGAGGGCGTACAAAATTGAAGATTTAAATTTTTCGCCTTTTACCGAGGTCCCGGAAACAAAATATGCCAAAAGCAATTTCCATTTGTGATACAGGCCTCGAATAGAAAAAACTAAAACTTGTTTAGCATGTTTCGGAAGACGTCCTAAAGGACCAAGATCCTCGGAACCCTCAATTCTCCAATCCAACCTCTTATACTAGAAACACTGGGGAGAATTAAACATTGCCGCTTTAAAAAGCGGTAAGCTGATTTATAGATTTATAATAAAAGGAAATCTTTCTCCCGCGCCTTTTACCCACAAAATTTTTTGCTGCTAGTGACAAACAAGCCATTGTGGTAATGAGCAATGAGCTTTTGTCTTTTAATTTTTGTGTTCAATTTGATGTTTTTTGTCTTAATTCTGCAAGCTTGCCGCATTTAATTTGCCTTTTCAAAAATTTTTTTTTTGGCTTATCAGTGTTATTTATTTTTTGAGCTGGTCCTTTAAATCGTTTTGGCGTAGAAGGTGCGGAGGAGTTTAATTGATTGCTGATTTAAAAATCCGTTTCCAAAAAATGCCTTTCGCATACATAATTGCGGTAGGTTTCTTCCTTTTCCTACAATATAAAGTTATTTATACAGGGTGGTTCCTTAATGACACGCTAATATTTAAGGTGGTGATTCTTGGACCCATTTTAAGAAAAAACTTGATATGAACATATGCCTTAAACGTCTTAACTTTTGAGATATATAGAGGTCAACTTTAAAAAAAAAATTATTAGACACTTCTGGATTTCTCCTGCGTCGAATTGCTACTAAATGTCGCAGGAGAAATACAGAGTTATTTCATCAGTAGACTGTGGAAGTTTTCATCAGTAGCTTGTCGAAGTTTTCTGGCAAAACTATTATTAGACAAGCAGTGGTACGCCACTGACTTTTATTAAAATAAAAAATATATATTTTTTTGAAATCTTTATTTCTTAAGGAAAATAAATGATAACTTGTTTTTTTTTAGTCTGACACACGGTTTTCACCTAAAAAAATAAAATCTAATTCTCTACATTGTAATATCGTCATTAACGTAATTGTTATGACCATGGAAAGAAACGATCATTGATTTTTTTTTAAGCGAAAGCCTTGCATCGGACTTAAAAACACCAACTGACCAAATTTGTTTAGAAATGTATGCGGATTTCAAAAATGATTTTTATTTTAAGATAAAGGTGCGTACCATTTTTTTCTTCATAAATATTCAATGCAGAACTGGTACGGACGCCACTGGAAAAAAAACGGTCTGTACAACAGAAAATACATCTTGATGCCTAAAAGACGTGTACCCAATTTCATAAAGATATCTACAATAGTATCGCACTTATTATATAAAAAAAATTTTTTTTTTTTAAACTTTACCTCCGTTTGTATCTAAAAGTTAAGTTGTTTAGGGCATACATTCATAAGAAGTTTTTTTCTTAAAATGTGTCCAAGAATCAACCTTTTAAATATTAGCATGTAATTAACGAACACCCTGTATAGTAATGGGCAGTGGCTGCTCGTAGGTATACAGTGCGATGGAATAAATTGAGTAAAGGAGAGATATTTTTTTTTCGATAACTAAACTATGCTAGCACACGTCGATTACTATGTGCCGAACTGAAACTTTATTCTGCCCTTTAAAAGAATAATAAAAAAGGGCTTTTTATTATTCTTTTAAAGGGCAAAAAATGGCACTATTATAGGTTTCGATAAAGTTCTTGTTTAATCGCCAGTTTTATTCTTACCACTATTTAAAATCCATTTTTTGCAAAGTTCGTCGTTCTTTAGGGGAATTCGAAATAATTTAATCCCGTGATTTCTTCGATTATTATTGCAGTTATAAAAACAACAGGTGATGCCTGACATGTTGAAAACAATAATAATATCAAAATATTATAGTCAAAAATAGGAGAATAATAATTAATGTCGTATGAATTGTGAGAGCTCCGCAAACACTTGATCCTGCCATAAACCTAACTATTATAGTTGCTGCGTTGCTGCAATTGCGATTATTTGGAAAATTTAGCTACGCGCGCCGTGTAGGGCGCCGCGCGGTTTTTGCTGGAGGATCGAGCAAGCACGTAGGTCTTACCTTAGTTCATATGCATCGCGCCGGACCGGCCGCAGTATCCCTCGAAACAGTTTTTGATGACTATCCGCAAGATGAAAGAGAGCGTTTTTATACGTTTTTACGAAATAAGGGTGATAATTGTATTGCTGAATATTAGTTATTTAATGTTTTTAGTGTTCCGGATCCGGGGTCAGATTTGATAGGTATCTACCTAGGTACCTATACATTATTTTAGATTTCATATATTGTAGTGTAGTAATAGCATAAACCTAACTACGCCGAATAGTTAGGTTTATGGTAGTAGGTACAAGATTTTTAACAATTTTACACATCATTAATATAATTATATTATAGGACATGTTATGTTAAGTTCCTATAATAGGTAGGTACGCCTAAATAACTAGAAAAAGTATGTTTATACCTATTATCATACCTATATAGATACGTACTAACAATAATAACAATACCTAGGTAATTACTAATTGTTACTAAAAAGTAAGAAACCACAAACTGTAAATAAAAAAACTCCGGTCCTGCAACATTTAAAATCATAGGTAAATAACCGAAATAAAATAGAAGCCTCTTTTTATATTTAATTATTATACATAATCTATTTTAAGTACATTTAAATTTGGCAACAGCGCGAGCGACCCGAGTTCTGAAACGCGTTTGGCCGTTGTTTGGTAAGCGACGAAATACGATAAAATTTAATTCGTAATAATGATGGCGCCATCTCTCGATACAATTGTAGCATTTTTCTATAGCCTATGCCCACTGAGCGTCTATTCGGAGTAGTTAGGTTTATGGTAATACAAAGTCTTCATTTGACTTGCTTTTAAGTAATATTTAAGGTGCGAAAAACGTGTTATTAAATATCGCGTCTTTGAAATAAAATTTTTGATTTGTCTATCCCACCTCAAGTGTTCATCAATCATGATTCCCAAGTATTTGATTGAGTCATTTCTTGAGATAATTACATTTTCTCCTATATTCAGAAAACGAAAATTTGGAAGATTGTTTGCGAACGAAGAAAATGTTAAAAACCTCGTCTTCGGCTGAAACCATTTGAGTATAAACCCCAAGTCGTTTTCAGTCTCATTTTTTACCTCCTAGCTTTAAAGGTTCCGGAAAGCCACCTATTCTAAAACTTACTAAGCTAAAATTGACGATACCTCATTTACAATTTCTTTAACTGTTTCCAAGCGAATTTCATCTGGTCTAGGAGTTTTTTTTTAACTTAAGAGTACTTTTTATTTTTTTGATTTCTTGTTCTGAGGTTTCTCTTAAGTGAACTAGACTTTAATTACTATAGTGTTATGCCGTTGTTGACCCTCGAAACGCATGCAATTGCATGCGGTTCGAGGGTCAACAACAACTGGGCGAACTATATAGTACCATCTCCGATAAACCTAGCAAGTTACAGGATAGATGGCGCCGGCTCCAACACACTACCAGTTTTTATTACACCTATCAACATTTTCCCTAAAATTATCAGGTGGAGTTATATCCCTTGACAAACTTTTCCCTATCTGCCAAAAAAACTTATTAAAGTTATCAGCAATATCAAATCTGTCTGTAATGATTCTGGAGTTGGAAAGTTCGATTTTATCAATATGAGTTCCCTGGTAAGGCTTGTTACACATTTTATTGACACAATTCCACAATGCCTGTGACTTGTTTTGATTTTTTGAAATTATGCTCTGTGCATAATCGTGTTTGGCATTTTTTATTGTTTTCACTATATGGTTTTTTAAAACTTTATACTCATTTTTCAACTGTGCATTTTCTGGATTCTCCAAGATTTCTTGTATATGTCGTTTTTATTGTTTATTACTTGTAAGTAATATTTTTTTGGTAATCCATTTTTTCTTTGCATTGTTTTTGTAGTTGTGTCTTATAACTTGTGTGTTTTTGGAGATATTAAATTGCAATATATTAACAAATTTAGAAACGGCTTCATCAAGATTTGAAACTTGATAAACTTTTTGCCACGTTTCCCTTTTAAGATAGTATCTTAAACTCGAGTGATTTATGTATTTTTTGTTCGTACATTATTTGTCTGTAAATGCTGGATGATTTTGTTTTCAAATGTTAGAACGATTGGAGAGTGGTCCGTTATTTTGTAGTTTAAGATAAAAGATTCTGCATTTTTAAAGCTATCTTCGTTATCGCCTTTTACGAAAAATCGGTCAAGGCAGGTCCTTGTCAAGGGTCTTGTGTAGTATTTATTGATGTATGATGTAAATCCATACACCGATAAGATACTTTTGTTGTCTTCAATATTGTTTTTATTTTCTTTCAGAAGATCCAGATTCAAATCACCCGTAACTAAGTTTTTTGTATGTGTTTTTTTTGTTTCCAAATATTCAGATAAGTTTTCGACGAATATGTTTTCTTGAATTGCTGGCGACCTATATAAACAGCTAATAAGAAAATTATCTGACTGTTTGCCAATAACTAATTCAACACATTTAACGTTTCCGATAAACTAAAAAAATCAACAGGTATCGTTTCCATGACAAATGCCATGATCCCATCACACTTGTTATACGACCCCTCATTATAAAAAGAAACGTTGCCTTCCAAATTAAATATCTGTTTATCGTTTACTACATGGGTTTCAGTTAATAAAATAACTTCAAATTGCTCCTTAATTTGTTCTAAAAAACATAAAAACTCTGAGAAATTTGTATCTATTCCGCATACATTCGAATGTAGTATTTTAAAACTGTTATTCTTAAGTTTACTATTTAAGCAATCCAACGTTTTAGAAACCCTTGGTAAAATAATTTTTTCTTGAAAGTTCCTAAAAAATCCTTTAAAAGTTAAATTACTAATACTACCTTTCTACAAATAATAAATATAAAAAATATAAAAACTAAAAATATAAAAGGCTTTAAAACCTGACAAGTTTAATAATAATTAATTAGTATAATAAGTAAAAATCTAAAAATACATAAGGATTAAAAACTTTTTTGTCAAAAAATAAAATAAAATAAAAGTAAATGTAAAAAAGCTAAAAAAGGACAATTAACAAAATAAATAATACTTTATTTTTAAGAGGTAAAATTTTAAAATAAAACCTAAACTATGTAATATATAAATGACAATGGACACTAGTATAACAACAAACCAACAAATGTTCCAAATGTTTGTAAAATTTACGCAGCTTTTATAGGAGAAAAATTTACTAACAAATCAGCATGACAATACCATGAAACCAAGAAAAAGAAATTTTTGTTCGTCTGTTTGTTTCGTCTTTAATTTAAAATGCTGGTTCCTTTGCCTAGTTTCGAGTAACCCTTTTAGTTGGATTTTCTTGCTCCTGAATCTCAGATTGGGATTATTTATTTAGGCTTATTACCCGTGCTAGATTCCTCAGGTTTCCTGTTAACTTTTGAAGGTTGACGGCTAGTTGTTTTTCGCTTTCTTAATTACACACTATATTCTTTTCCTTCTAGAACTAACTTTTTGTTTTTAATTTGCGCGTCCTGTTTGTTTTCGCGTGCCTCCTTCAAATGTTTGTATAAAATTTTTCTTTCCTCGTACTCTTCTTGTGCGTACTCCGGGGAGATGAAGATACCGGTACCTTTTAACTTTTTAGCGGTGTCTAAAATTTCTTTACGTAGTAAATAGCTATTAGTTTCATTGGAAACTGAACGTATCTTACCGCTGATGGGTTTACCTGTATACGTTCCGGAAATCTCTAAATTCCGGAAGTCTCTAAATTGACAACTTAATCCCAGTTTATGGTTAAACAAATCCAGACAACTAGATATATCCCGCGGTAAGTCGACTGTCTCTGTTTTTTCTAGTCCGTGTATCATTAATTTATATTTCTTTGTTTCTCCTTCAACTTTTTTTTATTTTTTCCTTCAACTTACTAACTTCTTCTTTAAGAAATTCGTTTTCTCCTCTTAAATCTAGCATTTCACTTCGCAGGTCTTCCTTTAACTCCTGTATTTCGGTGCAAAGCGTTGTCCTATTTTGCTTTATTTCCTCCTTAACTTCGTTGTTTGAAGCAAATAGTGATTTTAATAGTTCTTTTATTTCGTCATTTGCCATTTTATCATGCACAAAAAACAAAACAATATTTGCTAGTACTATTTAAAAAAATTGAGGTGTATGGTATGCTTTATTTGTGTTAATCATTTGGTACTGGCATCAAAAAAACTGGTGTTGATAAGGCAAATACGTTTGTTGTATATTTTGGATTACAGTACCATAGTCCAAAACAGGCTAATAATCTATTAACACGTTCCCTGCCGTCCCGGTCTATAAGACCTGGATCGTTTGAAGGTTCCCGAGCGCCGCCGGTCTTTTTTTTAGTGCCAATAAGCATGACAATAGACCGAGCCGGCCTGTGAGACAAGTTCGCACCTAGTAGTTTTGGGTTTTTTTTTAAATTCTACTAATGTCAGTACAACATAGATATCTTATAATTTTTTTCATATTTTCATATTTTTGTCTTTTCATTGGCAAATGTTTTAAAAATATAACATTATAAAATCACTGAATAAGCCATTAAAAATATATATTTTGATACCGGACCGAGTGTCGCAAATCGAAGACGAGATCCTCCTGCGCCGACTCTATAGAACCGAGCGAAAAAAAAAATACCTACGGCAGTGAACGTGCTAAATGATTATCTAAAGAACAGATATAGGTAAGTACAGCTATAATATTCCTCTGTGCCACTTTTCGCAATTTTTTTTTCACTTTTTCTTATTAAACAAACGATTTGTTTACGGAGCACTTTGTCTTGAACGTCTTACGTTAAAGGTATCTTACCCGTAAAGGTATTGTAGACGTATATCGCGTGAATTCTTCTGCATTGCTAGCTAGTAACAGCAGAAAACAATTTTTAATTACTAGTAAAACTCACGCCATTTTGATTATGAGAGAACGCTTCTTTTTACAAACAATCAATTATGTACCTAGCTAAGTAATACAATAAAAACGTAACCTACCTTCAAATGAGGGCACAAATGACCCAAGCCCCAGTTAATTAATGTATTTTCCATAACAAATATTTTTTAAAAATGGCGACCTTGGGCGGATACATTCTATAAAATCTCCCTATAGGACGCCAGCAGAAATATAACTGAACTGAGAGCACGGGACGGACACTGGACGAGTGGGAGCGTAGAGCGTCGAAGCGGCAGCAAAACTAACGGTTATACGAGACTCGGATGACGTAATGATATTTGGTCCAATAACCACAATCCTTAGTTTAAAGCAATCCTTATTTGCTTTAAATGCTAAAAGCTAATAAATATGTGTTTAATATGGAAAAAGGCAAAGAAATAACAAAAAAAATCAAACACGCCCAATTATTTAAATTGAAGAAATTTTGTTTAATCTAAGTAATTTTTATTTCAAGCAAATAAATGTTTATTAAGGTTTTTTTCCACATTTTTATCAGTGTAGTCTAGTAAAAATCTGAATTTACAAATTCATCAAGAAAATGCTTTCGCACAGGAAGTAGTTTCGCATGTCTTTCATTATTTAGAGGCTCTATCCGCACGGCGCTACATGACATCAACAAGACATTTAGACCATGTAAGAAACAAAAATTCTCCAACACAAACTATTCATTGCTATGTCACGCAACAAGTGTTGACAGGCAACTGAAGAAATATGTTGATTGCAACATGTTTCGCAGTTGTTGTATGGCTTCCATGTCGTACCGCGTCGTGTAGGGTCCTTGATTCAAATGCATGGCGGCAACATCCGAGCGACATATCGCTCCCATGTCGTGTAGCGCCGCCGTTAGGATAGTAACTCGAAAGCTAACGAAAACGCAAGGATACGGAATCTCAGCAAGAAATGTTAAAGTTAGTACGAATTATTAATGTACTTTTTACGATATATAATGCAAAGAAAAGTCTGAAAACGCACATGAGGAAGAAATATATTACTGCTTACTTGCAGAAAGATATCCATTAGTAATTACATCCACAATCGACTCTAAGATTTTCGTTTATATTGGCGCCAAATCACTGATAACCTGACCTATATTATATATACTAATTTCCATATAAAACGCATCATAAGGTTAAAGTAGAAAAGATGATTACCCTAAAGAAGTTTCATTAAGTGGCTATCTAAATGTATATAAATTGGAATATAAACAATATTAGATTTGGACCCAGATAAGCCACACCAGATACGAAACATAACCAATAACTCGCCCATTTTCTTTGACCTTGTGCGCCAGAGTTATGTAGGTCCCGCACCAAAAATGTTATTCGATAATCAAAATTTTTGCCCGCACCGGCAAAACATTTTGGAAACAAGTTGCGTATTATTTATGAATTATTCGTTTTGTAAAGACCTTATTTTCGCTTTTATCGCTATAAAATTGTATGTATTTTTGTATAAACTAAAAATTATATGCACGTTTCGAAGCTGCAAAACGCCTGATTAAGAAATATTTTAGAAATAAGTGTGATGCCATTATTATATTATTATGTAAGGACATAATTATAGAAAAGAAATTAGTGCAAGAAGTGCATAAAAAATATAAATTAGGAAAAAGCGTATTTGTAACATTCATTCAAACATTTATTTATGCACACTATACACGCATACATTATAAGAATATCTGAACATTAATTAAATATGACAGTCTGATCAGCGGCGGATCTAGGGATGCGTGGACCTCAGGGCAAATGATATTTATGGGCCCCTACCCCTTGTATATTTTAATACTAAGTTAAGGCATTTCTCATAGGTAATACATGATAATATGCGTATCCCATAAAAAGTAAGAATATAACAATATTTTTTATTCAGGATGAAAACTAATAAAGAACTAATATTTTTTCGTATCCCATGAAAAGTAAGAAAATAAAATAAATTTTTATTTAGGAGAGTAATTTTTATAGTAAATTTGGAGAGCAAATTTAAAATTCGCTTGGGATTTGCTATATGCCGATGCATCATACTGGACCATGTTGAAGGTTAAACTAAAAAGCATGCTATATCACCCACACCAGTGGCCAGTGGCGTATGGTTAACAAGTTCGTGGAGCACGCATGACGAGAGAGCCCTTGAACGACGGGGGATTTCAGAGATAGCCGACTATATTTTAAACAAAAACCAGGCATTTTCAAAACCACTAAATTACAATAGTGTTAAAAAAAATATATGTTTGAACGTTTAAATAATAGTATAAGCTCTCGCACTATAGATATCGCCTCCCAAGCATCACAAATCTAAAATATTAACTGAAGTCTCTGACTATATAGTCGGATGGCTGGCCATCCGTAGGGCGCTGAGATTAACATAAACACGTTTGCACGCGTTAGATAGGCAGTTGCGCATCTGGTGTGGCTTATCTGGGATTTGGGCGAATAGCAAGCACCATAGTTAAAATTATCAATTCTTATATAACATATACCCATCCTTCGGAAATTGTTTTACAATACAATACGTAAACCTTCATTTGAAAATAATGTTTTTCACGTGTCAAGAAAATATTTTCACCTGAACTACCGTACAAAATTCTTGTAAAAAGAGAAATTGTGAAGTTTTCCGCTTGTGCTGTTCTTAAATATTTACATTATTGCTTTAAGAATGCGAAGGTGACGCTCGGTGTAAATTGCATTAACGGTCGAAGGAATTTCTATTTACTTTTATCGGCTCTCGGTTCGGCACAACCGATCGCGAAATTGAGGATGATTGCTATTTACAGAAATTTCGATTAAACCGAGACTATACACATACAGATGTCATGATTTATAAACTACCTCGACGAGCGAAACGATTAATTATACGGTAAATATTTGAAGCAAAAACATACCGTAATTATATGCTACATGATTTATAGCTCACAATGACATCTAGACAACTTTACTAAAACTATTATGGCCGTATTAAAGGAGAGTAAAGATCGTCAGTATCTCAATATGACAATAATTGTGATAAATTGTAAATGGGTTAAGAAAACCTTCAGTGATAAAAAAAAAGAAAGAATGAAGGTGAAGGGTTCACGAGAGCGAGGCTGGCTCAGTCTCGACCTTAATTTCGCTTTAGTAATTAAAATATCGTAGTTCTTACCCCGTGCAGCTTTTTTCCTTTCAAAAAAAAAATAACATATTTGATGCAGTATAGGACTATTTGACTAGATTTTAAAGTGATTACGAATAAAAGAAGATCTAAAAAATGTTTCACGTTTTAGTAATATGATATTCGATTTTCTTTATTGAAAATACAGGATAAATTAATGTATTTTTCTTCTCTTTTTCTGACCAAATAACATTTTCGCATATCTGAATTTTTTTTTTGTTTCAAGGAAAGCGGAAAATATACCATGTTAGTTTAGAACTACGGGAAGCCGTAATAACTATTCTCAATACCGCTAAATATTTCACTCTTTTAATTTCAAATTCAAATTCATTTCTTGATGCCATCATACAAAATTGCATTTGCATACAACACACAATAACCAAATTTATAGATGTATATAAATTCAAATAAAATCACTAGCTAAGTTTAAAAGAATAATATAAAGCAGATTCAAACTTAAGATCTAAGAAGAGGCCTAAAAATATATGTGTATCTTACATAAAATTGCAAATATTAAAGTTAACAAAATGATAAAACGAATTGCTCATCAAAATTGTTTGTAGATATTAAATCACACTTTGAACCGTTCTATCACACAAAAGTGCGATTGCAAAACCTAAAAGGGTTCAACAAGATAAGCATTAGCAATAAATAACAATGCAATATGAAAAAGCAGATCATAAAATTAAAATTACGAACAAACACGTGGGACAATCTTCGATATGCCAAGCCGTCCACTAGTTTCACTACCCTCCGCTGCAAGCAAAAGCCAGTGGGCCCGACTACTATGACGCCAAGCAATGGTCGCTTTTAATAAATTTCAGTGAACAAATGAGAAATACATATTCCTCAGTATAGGTAAAATTACGCAGCATTAAAATATTACGACTTAATGTTTACAAAACTGATCCATATGCACATAGCAGCTCATACCAGTGTTTAGATCAACGTCCAAAAATGTTACATAACCATGTTCAAACTGCTCTGTTATGCGCCTGATCGCAAAAGTCATGATCTGTGTGTTTCTCATGTTTGGCTGATGTTTGTTTGTAGCAAAGCAGAGCCACCTCCAAGTTAACAGCTGAAGTCCCAATGGTAGTGCCATCCGAATATGGAGTATACTGAGTATTATAATCGTATTCGCAACGATCATTAATGTATATCAGAAATAAATAAAGATCTAAGAACCTACCCGCGAGGATCACACGCACAGATACAGCCCTCCACAGCAAACATTTGACCAAACCTGACGGCTTGGGTCATTTCACTAATGTAACTTTTCATTAAATAAAGCAATTCTCTGGTTCCTAAAGTTATATTCTTGATATTTTTTCAGAAGTATCTCGTAACAGATAAAATCGGAAGTCCTACTCAGGTCACAGGATGAAAACCATCCAGAATAGAATTGAAGATATTAGGTCCCAACCATGTATTAGAGTTTTTTTCTAAATCCAGATTGGTGTTTGGTAAATTATGTGAGACATTGAAAAAAGTTTAGATTTGTGGATGAACATTTTTCCAAACATGATGTTCATCATGATGGTCATGAGTTTTAGGAAACAGCGCCCGTTAGATCTTTGGTGTCTTTATACAGGTGTGAGAGTAGCTTTGTTATAAAATGTGTGATATGCAGGGAGATTAGATATATGTTTGTGTATTAGGGTATTGTGTGCGTGTGAAAATAGAGCTAGGAGGGGGAGTTTGGGAAATTATATGCAGGGGGTATAGTTTGACTCTTCGTAGAATGAGTAGTACATTATTGATCTTGGGAAAGGCAAATATGTCCTTCGAGGAACCGATCAGCTTAAAATCATGTAGGGGTGTTGTAGATATAGATGCGATGAATATATGTTTAACTGCATAGGAAGGTTGCGTATATTGCATGTGGGTTGGGGATGAACGATTCCATGTGTGAGCCGGGTGTGGCCGATGCGAAGGCGGCTCATAACCACAAGTTCTCTTCTGGATATTTGAAGGAGGGAGGGACAAAGAAGTTAGGTTTGAGATCATGTAGTAAGGCTCATTCCAGTTTAGCAAGGTTGAGTATTGTCCTTCTCGAGGCGTAAGTTAGTGGGGTTGAGAGACAGGTTAATGTCAAGCCCATATTTCTAAGATTCCGAGCGAAGTGTTCCGCTTTTTCTTTACCTAAGTCATTGGGGCTGAGAGACAGGTGTGCGTTGAAGCCTATACTTCTGAGATCCCGAGCCCAAAATGATTACGTGGAAGACCACCCTATTTCCCTTGCTATAAATTTTCACTAATGATAAGAGAAGGAGGTTAATTACGCTGATAGAGCTCAGAGAATCAGTTGAAATAATAGAACTGGGATGGCAGGATGATAGTATGTATTTAAGTGCCATGATTATAACGTATAGTTCAGCGTGGGGTGGTGGTTTAATGAGAAAGACTGTTAGAATTCCTTCGTATAGAAGGCGGCTTCAACAGCATGGGGATATTTCAATACGTCGATATAGTGATAGGTGATCCGTCTATTTGGCGTGTATGATATTGTGGAATTGGTTTTGGATTAGAGAGTCTGGGAATCTATCTTTATGGATATTAGGCCAAGATCGATTTGGATGGGAGAAATAGGTAAGAATTTGTTTTGAAGATTGGCGAATCAGTTATTTATATCCATAACGATAGTTGGCTCAAGGGGGTAGTGAGAATCAGGAAGTGAATAGAGGAGCAATAAAGGTGGAAAGTAGTTAGCAGGTTGGGTGATCGGGTTTGAATAGTAGGGAGTTACCGTAAGAAAGTAAAAGGAACTGGCGCCTCGTCGCTGCTGAGTGACATATAGCCAGATTCAAAATATAGGCTTGGTATGGGACAGATGGGAATTCCTTAATGTAATATTGGGTTCAGTATGGATAGGCATGATTTGGGTGCTGAGCCGTACCCTAACTGTATGAGAGACGAGTATATTCTTAGACGAGACGCCGCCCGACGCCGAACCCCACATAGTGCTGGCCAGAAGTTTTAGTAGGTTAAGATCTTTATTGCTTCTTTGGCGCAATTCCTCAATGAGTTTCTTCCAGTTCAATGCAAAGTCCAGTCGAATCTCAAGAAAGCGATAGGAAGTTACCTTTTAAAAGCACATGTTAAAGAACTGTGATCATATAGTTTGAAACATCTACTTCGTTTTCCTTTTTGAAAATTGGACACACAACAGCTATCGTGAGAGATGTAGGGAAACTAGATTATCTCATACTTAAACTAAATAGTTTGGTTAGGGGACTGATCATTAAATTTTTTATTTTTTTTTTAGTAGTACATTCAAATGATAACGGCCTTTTTGTATTTTTGAACGAGTTTATGGCATCTCTCGGCTCATTCTGTATCACCTATGGGTACTCAAATTTTTCGATTGGTCTTCTAAAGATATTGGTTGAGGGCTCGAAAATTCCCGTCCATATTCAGCCTAACAACTTCGAGGCTATATGGATGTAAAATGATTGAACTGGTCAGGATGGATATTGCTTCCAGGACCCTGTGATTTATTTCTATTATTAGGCTATTCGCTTAGTATATCCCACATGCATTTCATGCTATTTGAACGTTTTTGAGACGATCATTTGAAGCCCGTTTATATTTTTATTCCTAATCTATAGATTAATTTTAATTTATTTTTATATATTTTAATTTCATTAAAAGGATATTGCTTATAGATGTCATCTATTAACTTAAGATGTTTCGTCATCTCTCTTCAATCATCATTCAGCCAGTTAATATTTTAATTTTGTTTAATTGAATTTACATATCATTTTTTAGGAAAAAAATTATTTATAGCTTCTATTATCAGATATTTCCATTCTACTAGTTCATAAAATTTCAAATTTCTTGCCCGTATAAAAGGCGTACAGGATGCCTTCTGCGTCACTGCAGATACATCCCCCAGCAGTATGGCTGGGGGCTGTGCCTGTAAACTGAGCTATCTGGATGCAATGGTTTGAGAAGCCGGTTTCTAATTAAGATGTCGCCATGTCTACACTAGCAAAACTAACAAATACTGTGTCCAGATAATTATTTTGCCTCCTCAAATCATCTAATTCCTAAGACATTATCTCCTGTTCATGAAGCCAATGCTCATTAAAACATATAAAACTAATGCAACACTCTTCAAAGGCGTCTTGTTTTTTATCTCATGGACCAGATGTCTTTATCCTTGAGAGTTTGCATTTTCTCATAAGTACATCTGTGATAAGTTCAAAACTAGATACAAGTACCCAGTCGATTCTTTACGGCCTTTAGCAGGATCATTGCATTATGTGTTACCCTCACTGGTACGAGCCCTGATTCATTGTTAGAGATCAATTTATATCAATTTTTCATCCGCCATCATCCTCGTTATTTCTGATGTTTTTGGGCGACTTCAATCTTTTTTATTCCCTGGTACGATTCGCTGATATCGCCGTTTTGGTTTTCGGATTCGGACTTTGGACCGATGTTGGGATTTGTTGATTTTTCTCATGAAGCTAAAGTTATCCTCTTGAGAAGCAACATTCAGTTTTTAAAGCGAGTTATTTTCTTCTAAAACTTTATTCTTGCTCATCCCTTTTCCAAATAGAATACTTCCATTTCTAAGTTTGGCAACTCAAAGCCAACCAAAGAAGTGGAATCACGAATAGTATTTCTAAACCCATGCCTATTAATAATTAGTCTCTCTATTAAATTAGCATTGAAACCATTAACTTTCGTCATATTCTTAATTGTCTCCTTATCATTATTAAATAGATCTTTATTGGGAGGATAATTATCCATACGGTGTGCTAAAAAAATGAAAGCTGGCCATTTTGTTTTGGTCGCAGTTGAAGGAGTCATTATGAAAATATTGGTTAGTGGCAGTATTTTTTCTATCAATACCAAATTATCATTTGTTAATTACTAAAGTATCCAATAATGGTAGTAGTAATACTAATGGTAGTTGGCTATTGTTCTCAACTTCATAATTAAGTAAATCTGATGCTGGGGAAACGCCTGTTTAGTTTTATTACAAAATCTTCGATTTTAGCGGGTTTTATGTCGAATACCGCCAAAATGGGATCCACATGCCTGTACCGTAACCTCGGAAAATAGTCGAACTCCTAACTGATTTCGTTTTCAAATTTTTTCATGAAAACATTCGCTGATAACGACAATAAAGAGTTGCGCATTCCCACGCCTTCAAGTTGTGGGTAATAGTTTTTTTTTATAATGAAAATCATTTTGATTCAATCAAAGTTGGCTTAAAGTTAAATATTCTTGTGATATTTCGTTATCAAAACTATTCATCTCAAGAAATTCATCAAAGTACTGGAATGTATGTGGGATGGGTAAACTAGGGCACAATGAGCTAGCGTCAAACGAGATTAAAATTTCACCTTCCTTAAAGTTGGTACCCTTAATGTTGTTAATGAAATATAAGGAATTGAGTACTCTCGAATTAGATTGTTTTATAGGTAAATTTTCAAACTGGTTTGCTAGCCACTTGAACATACTATAAGTTGGTGATCCTATTGCCGAGACTATAGGACGCATTGCGTTCCCAGGTTTATGAATCTTGAGAAGACAATATAGTTTAGGCATAGTAGGATTGCTCACAGATGATTTGTATTTAATTTGATCAGAAATAAGGTTGCTATGTTCCTTCAAATTGTTTTTAACTACTCTTATCATTTTTGCGAATGGATTGCTTGAGATTTTGTTATAAGGGCCGGGTTGCCAGACAGTAACCAAATCGATCATACAACTCTCGCAATGTGTTATATACCTTCTATACTGATTCGTACTGAAAACGGCATGTAAAACAAGAATTCCCTATGCTTTCAACCGTACGTTTACCTCCACCTGCTGCTGTTCACTCCAAATTTTGTTATATTCTTGGCAAACATGGCTCTTCAGATGACCTCTCGAGAAGTAGTTCAATGAAGTTATATCAAAGTATTATGGGCTAAGAGATTGAAAGATTTCCCCGAAATAATGAAACACCATCATGCTGGTACCAGATTCTTTTGAATATTTTAAATCAATTTTTGTGTTCTAAGCATATCAACCCTCTAGGAACTTCAAATACGTTAGTCCTGTCAAATTACCCTCTATAAAAAAGAGTCGATAATGTTACAATATATTCTAGCGGAAAATATAATTTTCAGTATCCTGCCTCCACCGAGTTCTATTAACAACTTGGACATTTAGGCAGACAATGCTTATGCGCGAAATACAAGTTTTCACTAATATTTTCCATCATGGCCAGGATCATCTTTCCAAAGTTCTTGAGTATACCGAATTTTAACTGGCTTTAGTTTGCTTCCTTAAATGGGTAAGTCTTACTGATTGGTGCTTGCCCTAGAATTTTCTTCTATTTGCAATACAGCATTTAATTTATTTTCATCACTTGTTGCAGTTTTCGGTATCTTCATTCTAGACCAAATTCTTATAAGTTTTGTTTCTTGAGAGCGCTCATATCATTGACAAGATAACGAACATTAAATAAGTGGCAGACTTGTTCACATAATTGTTGGCGAAAAAATCAAAGTATCAATTCAGCTGCGTACTATCTAAAAAAATGCAAAAGCCAGTAGACAGAATTGTAAATTTGTGAACAGTAAAAATTTCATGTTAGTTAATTGAGATTGGCGCCTCTATTTTTTGCCATCGAATTAAAAACAATTTTAGAATCAGTCGGTCCGATGCCTATACTTGATTATTTTCTGATAGTAATTGAATTGTATTAAATTGAACAATAATAGGATACGCAGTTTTAAAATAAATGCATTGTTTCGCTACTTTTTCTGAAAAAGCCATGTTGCAATATCTCAACAACGATTTTGAAATATTGGGGTCATACTAAATTCGACATCGGCATTATACTGCAATAAGATAAATGAGATATTCCATTTAAAAAATCGAATTTACTGAGTTTAGAAAAAAATCAGAAGATATGGAAAATTACAGGTACTATTTTTAAATGCAGCATATTTTAAACCGCCTAATACCGGCTATAAAAATAATTTTTAAGTGTTCAGGTACTCTTTAATAGCCCCGTATTAGAGTATTAATTACACTATTATTTTATAGCTGCTTTATTATACTGACATATTTATATATTAGGCATTCTCCTAATACTATTATATTATATATATTTTTTTATTTTATCACTAGGGGAGCGCTGGAAACACATAAGATAGTAATGTATAAGTTTTGTGAATTTTAAATCAATTTTAATCAAAGTAAAAATAGGCTTCTTAATATTTTTCTTCCTTTCCTCTTGATTTTGGGTACACACTCAAACTTTTTAAGATGCATTATTTTGTATAATTATTACATTTATAAAAGGATATTAAGGATAAACGTACGAATATTATTTACCATAATAGCACATAATATTAAAAAAATATTTTATTAATATTTATATCTTAATTAAATATTTGCTAGTTACAACTAATATTTGAAAAACATTTGTTTACAAATATTTATTAGCCATTAGTAATATAATATTAAATCAACATTCTTATTTTAATATTACTTGTCTAATATTTTTTTGATAAGAAATTAACATTTCGATTCTAATATTAATAACCGAATATTTATTTTACACTAATAACATAAAATATGTTGATATTCCAACCTCCAAAACTTTTTACTCTTAACAGAAACAAACGACGAAGAGACGGTTAAGTATAATAGAAAATTTGTTCTATTCATGCCATCTCTTTTACTTAATGCATTTCCGTAAAGCTCTCTCTTAATCTAGCATCACTAAAGGTAATTGTAGACGGAGCCAAAGTCGTATCGACGCTGTTGCAAAAACAAATGATATATGTCTTTGTCTAACTCATGGAATTCTGAGCTAGAAGCTGAACATCTGAACACTAGATGAAAACGATAAGTATGGCTATAACAGCTCAATATGTTACACCATATTTTCATTTTAGGCTGTTGTTAGTTTGGCTTGCTGGTGTTTTCATATATTTTTTTGTGTTAATTTCACACATTTTCGCTTGAAAGATATACTTTTTCATTCATCTTGTGACTGAAACGTTAAATTGTGCACGGAGTGGAGTGGATTAGTGGACTACTTAATAGAAACAAAACAAACAGCTTCATGACTGCTGAGGCTGCTTGCATTGTTTGTGGATTAAGAGAAGATGAAGTTGAAAAAATGCTCTATTTTCCTTCGTCCCTGACCTTGTAA
Organism: Pissodes strobi; assembly: GCA_016904865.1. Lineage (NCBI taxonomy): Eukaryota > Metazoa > Arthropoda > Insecta > Coleoptera > Curculionidae > Pissodes > Pissodes strobi. Next base: position 188,260 of record MU181979.1, read on the forward strand.
AAGTCTGTGCATGTGTCATCAGCCATTAAATATAACTTTATATTTGTGCAATGAACTGTGAATTTTTTCTAATGATTATTGATTTTTAATTTTAAGTAGACATATCTTGAATTCACTTATTATTGTTTGTATTACGTTGACTATTAATTTCAATTTGTATTAATATTAATGAATATACTTTCTACGAAATATGTATTCATTTCGCTTAAATTTATTTTTAATATTGAGAAAGTATTGTTCAGAAATATCTGTTTAATCTTTATTTTATAGTGTCATATAAATAATTACTATCAATATAATATTTTAAAGAAATATGTATTTAATATTATGATCCAATATTAATAATATATTTGTTAACCTGTCTATCATAATATAAAATAAATATTTCTTTTTAATATTAAATAAAATTTTTTGTACTATCAGGGTACTAGTTAAATAGATAATTTTCGCCCTATCAGCTTGTCGCATTTATATAAGCTCTAAACGAAGGTAATAACAAATAAATTCATACCAATCAGTCAAACAAGCAGGCTTTTGCATAAGATTTGGTACTACCAATCATCTGCAGACACTTCGCAGCCTTATTGAAAAATGTACTAAATAACACTTAGTTTTTAAGCCCAAAACACCCCTTAAATCTAAGCCAGCTCTACATCGCCCTTTAGTCATAAAAGGGGGAGTGAAAGACCTCGAAGAGATAAAAAAAGGCCCTACATGAGGCCCACGTTACGGATTACAACATAAAGTATACAAGGAACTCCGTAATAATATACTACAAGTTGAACAAAGACTGGATAAATTTGAAGAGGATGTTTGAAGCGGAGAAGCTCGAGTTCCATTCTTACGCGGAAGCCTCCCAGAAAACCCATGCTTTCGTTTTACGTGGCTTGGACGGTGAGATTGACCCAATAGAGGTCAGAAACGAAATCATAAACGAATACAATTTCAATGTTAAAGACGTCTATAAAATGAAGGAAACTAGAGTGCCCATATACCTGGTTATATTAGAGGCCTCAATAAAATTGAGAAGGCTAAACCGTGAGTGCCGCGTACTGTCAAATGTGCGTGTTTCATGGGAAAACAAAAGAGCAGAAAAATGCTAATGCAGTGTAAGCGCTGCCAGGGACATGGCCACGTCCAAAGTTTCTGTAACCAAAATTGGTTTTGCTCCAAGTGTGCAGGCCCACACCAGATCATCCAGTGCACTTCAGAAATAACAAAGTGCGCAATTGTGGGGGAGACCACAGGTCGATTAGTACGTCCTGTCCGGTCTACCAATATAGACTGCAGCAGATCCAAACACAACCCCCGAACCAAGAGTCGCAAAAAGAAATACATGCCGGCACCACCCCCTGCCCGCCCAGCTTGGCAGGGAAACAAGGATAAAGAAGAGGCAGCGAGGCAGTACGAAGAAAGCTTCCCAGCCCTCAGACAGACAAGGGAGCAAGCCACAGCTGCGAGTAAAAAGGTTAATGGCAATAGGGGTAATACTGCAATAACATATAATAAAGTTACAAGGCAGTCAATGCCGCAATCTAACAGTAATAACTCTCTAAATCCTACAACTATTATTAATAGTTTAAGCGACCTGCAAAATGTCGCAAATAAAATAAATCTTGATAAATTATTTCGCGCTCTAAACGATTATAAGTTTATTCCCGAATCATGTCAAGGTAATAAATTCGAGATTCTACAAGTTTCAATGAAGTTCTTTTCAGAGAGCTTCAACTCGTATGATATATAGTCGCAATGCCAATTAACACGCTCAAAACTCGGAGAGTTTAGGTATTACATTTATAATAATCCTGATATCCATATCGCGTTTATTTTAGAAACTAAACTACACGCGAATTTTACACTCAAATTTCGCGACTCTAACACATTTAGGTATGATAGGCCTGATAGATGCGGGGGAGGGGTGGCCTGTTTGGTCCGCAAGTCCCCCCATTTCAAGCGCGCCGTAGACGCCAGGACGGCCATAGAGCATATTGCTGTCGAAATGGAAGGAGGCTTGCGGATTTGTGGGACATACTCACCCCCGGGTCTCCGCCTCACAGAACTAGATTTCCTGGAATTACTGCCCGCGGGTAGAAAAACGCTCCTGTTGGGGTGATCTCAATGCTACTCACGTGGATTGGAGGGGCACCACCAATAAGAGCAGATGTCTGCTATGTGTGTTAGTGGACCACAATATCGACATTATATTTCACTAGATCCCAAATCCAGACCACATCCTTCACCTTATCACTTTCCGTAACCGCATCCGCCGTAGGTGGCAGAGAGTCAGGATGTTCAATGACCGGGCTCTCGTAGCGCATCTTACGGGGTAGATCAAGTTACTCTTGCGGGTGCACAGAAACAAAGCGTGGATGGCATATGTTGATAAAATTAGGAGAGAAGGCGGCTCCTTGTGGAGGCTCACTAGGCGAGTTTGCGGAGGCCCCGTAAAATTTTCGGAAAAAAGCCAAGCTGGTAATGTCATTATAGACGACGTTGGGAAAGCGGAGGCCTTCTCGGAGAACCTGGGGAGCGTCAACGAAGAGCCACCTGACACCACTGCGTTTCATGCTCACAATAAAAATATTGCCAATAATATCAACGCCACGAAATATTCAGAACAGAACAGTTCGGTTTTCGCCGCGGACATAATACAATGATGCTCGCGGCGAAAATCGCACAAGATACCTTAAATAGTTTTAATGATGATAAATCGACGGCTCTCCTCCTTCTCGACATCGAGAAGGCGCTCGACAGAGTGTGGCATAACGGTCTGGTGTATAAGCTCTTACCTATAGACGGTATGCCACTTCATATCACGGCACTGATCGCGTCATACCTGTCGGATCGCTGTTTCTCGGTACGGATCCACAATAGTATGTCGCGCGAGAGGCACATCAAGGCTCGTGTGCCTCAGGGAACAGTATTCAGTCATTATATAGCTGACTTTGCCTCACACCCCTGAACGTCCTTTGCCCTGTACACTGATGACACTGCGATCTATGCGCAAACGTCGAGCGTACGGGCTGCAAAAAATAACCCTGAACGTCACCTAGATCTTCAAGTTACATATTATGAGGACTGGAAGATCAACCTTAACGCTTCGAAGACTGAGCTAATGATACTTACTCAGAAAAGAGTCAACATCAATGTGGGCCCACTTGCAATAGGCAATGAGGTAATTGTGCCTAAAAACCGAGTGAAATATCTAGGCATAGTTTATGAGGCACCGGTATGGTGTTCTCTTGCCAAACGCATATGAAACACTACAAAGCATTCAAAATAGATACCTGAGATCCACGCTCTCATTGACAGTGTTTGACCGAGTCACAACCGGGGACTTGCACGCCATGGGTGGCATGGAATATGTCGATCAGTACATTGAAAGCATGGCGAGCAAGTCCTACGGTTTTGGCATACGTCACTCACCGCTGACTGCGAGAATGGCGGATCTCAAGTATTACCCGGCAATTAGAATAAAGTTTGGACCTATATATAAGCATACCAACTTGTTCTACCAACAACTAAGGCCACCCTAGGCAGGGAACGGGCTCGCGGCCAAATTTAAAATATCAGAATTGGTGCCAACTGTTCGATCCATAGATCGGCACATAATATCGCTCAATTTGGAACGACCAAATGCAACGGCGTAGGCCGCAACAGGCCATGCGCCCCACCATGGGAGCCAGCCTATGCCGATCGCATTTTTACGTTTCCTATTCGGCTAGCGCAACCGAGTGCGCTAATTGTGTAGGAAACGGATGCGAAATCTGCATATCCGTTCCCTAAGTAGTTAACGCACATAATCGCGCCATGTCTTCGCGATGCAATCAATTTGCGGCAAGAGCTCTCGTGGTCGAGAGGTCTAGATGGTTAGGTCTCAATTCGGCAGCTAATGGCGGCCCGGGTTCAAACCCCTGCTTTTTGAAGTGAAAACTTCTTTAGCGGCGCTGTGCACTTTTTTTGGGATGGGGTAAAAATGTTAAACTCGCGTCAGGACACGTGGCCTGATCGAAAAACCGCAAGACGGAGGGAGACCGCCAGCTCGCGATCGTTTTGGCATGTTCCCGACAAGGTATAGGGCTGAAATTTTCAGAGGATGTAGACGGAGTAAAATGAATATTCTGTGCCAAATCTGGACGTCAAACCCCCAAAATATTCAAAAATGCACAACGTTAATGTTGAAGTTTTCACTTCTGCCGGCACTCCCGGAGTGCAACCTGCTCTTTTTTTTATTTTTTTAGGTTACGTTTCTAAACAGTTTTTTTTCCTGATTTTGGGTATGTCTTGGATTAGTTTGGGTTAGCACCTGATTAGTTTGTTTTTCTTGAGCCCCCGTAGCGAGCGAAGCGAGCGGAGGGCCATGCGAAAAGTGAAATATTATATAACACTGTATTCAGTGCGTTAACCCTTTAGGGAACGGAGATATCCGTTTCCTACACGATTAGCGCACTCGGGTGCGCTAGCCGAATAGGAAACGGAAATATGCACCCCGATCGGGCGGGGAGAGAAGCTCCTATGGTTTCATAAAACTAGATCGTGCCATAACAATTATTATAAGTTAAGGCGGCTTCAGTATCATGATCGCCCTTGCTTTGAAGCGCCGAACATGCCTACTCCCTACACCTACCAGCGGGCTCGATGAGTTCGCGGCGCGCGTACTATACTGTCCTACTGTCATTCGAACCAGAACATGAAAACGCCTTTGCATAGGTGCTAACATTACACATATTATATGCAATAGTATTACAATTATGACACTAAGTGTCAGAAAAAGTGTAAATAGTGTGTAAATATTGTACACATCTATGGTAAATGCCTGTACCGTCCGTGTTGTCAATTAAAAACAGGTTTCTTCTGGCTATAAATTTTTCCTGTAAATTACCCATCTTAAAAATCACAGCAAAATCAACTAAATCTGAGCACAAACAGCCTTTGGCAAATATCTACCTCAACCCATCAAAGGAAGCAATCCCAAGGAATTGCAGTTTTACCCTTATTGCCGCTGTACCAGCGCTAAAGAGGGCGACATCCACCCTTTAGGTCGTAAGGATGATGTTGTTTCGCGTAAGTACGATACTAGTGAAAAGGGCCGTAACAAAACGCGATACTCTCTGATAAAATAGCGCTAGTAATAGGTATGTAAAGTTGTAATTTTGGAAAATAAATGTTATTCATTCATTCAATTCAGCTCTTAGCTTTTATTGACTATGAGAAAGCTTTCGACTACGTCGGAACATGGACATTTTTGAGGTCCTCTGATAACATGAGAATTGATTGTAGATACTCACACAGCATCAAGCAAATCTACGAGAAAGCTTCTATACAAATAAAAGTAGATTACGACCTAATAATCGACATTATTCCAGCTAGTAGCGGAGTGCGGCAAAGAGATTCATTTTCACCAAAACTATTGGCTCTGAAGTATCTTTTTAAAAAATTAGACTGCAGTATGAATTAGCCAATATTGATGCAGTGCGACTAAGTCATTTGGATTTTGCAGATGACATCCCAATATTCATAAAGTGCGACCACAGATCTATCTGTGGTGCGACTAAGTCATTTGCGTTTTGCAGATGACATTCTTGTCATCGGCAGCACAGCGGGTAAACTTAAGACCATGCTTCAAGAACTTCATCGAACATCACTGAAAATCGGACTCGAAATGAACCTCACAAAAAGAAAGTTGTGAGATTATGGAATGTCCAGACAACGATTAAGAACCTACTGATTGAAATCGTCGCTAAATATATTTACTTGGGCCAGAAAATTCAACTCGACGGACGTGGTGAACCAGACTGCCGAGATTTCGAGAAGAATAGACCTTTCATGGGCAGCTTTCATCAAACAAAAATAATTCCCTATCTTGTGTGCTGCTGGTACTCACTTACGTCCTTAAGACAATGGCTATAACCCGCCATTCGGCGAATAAATTACAAACCACGCAAGGAAAAATGGAATTACCGTGCGAGACAAAATGAGAAATTACCCTAATAGCACATAATATTGTCACGACTAACAACCGTCCGAACGTTTTTGTGCTACCCTATAGAA
>MU181979.1:194320-230060 GCA_016904865.1 Pissodes strobi
TAAGCAAAGTTGTAATTCTGTTAAGAACCCACGGGAAAAACGTAACAATATTAAAAAAATATTTTATTAATATTTATATCTTAATTAAATATTTGCTAGTTACAGCTAATATTTTTAAAATATTTATTTTCAAAAAATATTATATTAAATCAACATTCTTATTTTAATATTACTTGTCTAATATTTTTTTGATAAGAAATTAATATATCGATTCTAATATTAATATCCGAATATTTATTTCACACTAATAATAGTATATTATTTTATATGGAGGAAAAGTGATACTTTTCATGGCGCGCTCGTGTTTAACAGCCGAACAGAGTGAGGTTGGTAATAGAGAGCAAGCCATGAAAAGTAACTTTTCCTCCAAATAAAATATGCTGTTTTTTCTTCAAATGTCGACATATTAATGCAAAAACATCTCTTAATAGTAATAATATCTAATTATTATTAAAGATAAATGGGTTCGCAAGGCGACTTAGACGACGGTCGTAGGTGGCCTTGCTTAGACCGGTGTCGGTGAATATAATGTAACATAAAGCTGTCAGTGGACACTGTCAACAATAATTATTTTTTTAAGATGACGTCTCCGATTGCGTTTTAATTCCGTATTGATAAGCAGTTATTGAGTAAATTCGATTAAATAATAACCAATTTGTTCCTAAATTAGTGATTTTAGAAATGCAGTCACAAATTGAGTGATAAATACAAATTGTAGTTTAATAAATCTTGAGTTGTTGACGCTTATTTTGTTGTCTGTTTGTATTGTATCTATGTTGCTATGACAACACTTTTACCTCCGCCGGCGGAAAAGTGAAAAGTAAAGCTCCGGCGGAGGAAAAACGAAACTTCACGGCCGCCTACACAGTCGAGTCACAGCTTACCATACAATCAGCTAGCCGACTCTCCTGTCAAAGTGGAAATAAAAATCTGACGTAACCGACGCCATTTCGGGTTAAAACACAGGGCCGGGATAAGGAGTATTCAATTTTAAATAGACAGGATTGGAGTTTTGATATTAGATCTTGTTTTTTTTTAGTTTTATCGTTGATTGGCTGCAATTAACAGTTTTAGATAATTTTCAACTTTTTGTTTTAAATATAGGTATCTATACTTAGTTTTTATTAAGATATTGTCTTAAGCGGGAAGAAAGGAAATATAAACCACCGAAATCCTAGAAATATTGATTTATTTTACAAAAATAACTGTTTAAAAGGTATACCATAGGTTTGTTATCAAATATGTATCTATATAAAACTAAAAATGTATACCTAATTATTTAGTTTTCCATATAATAAGCTTATTTTTTATTAATACCTACATTTAAAGTTTGTGTTAATATCTTTTAAAGTATAATATAACCTAATTCCTATGTTTAATTGAATAACAAAATTTTTGGGGAATCCGGGACAAGCGTTGCTAGACTGAACTGTTTGAGAAATAAAAATATTTGGCAGGACAACGATTTGTTCGAAATTTTTTTTGACAAATAGATTCAGTTTTTGCGATAAAGGCAACCAAGTCATCGTCGGGATTCTTCAGATAAAAATTTCGGTATTCTTGATACCAGGATGAAAAGTAACAAAAGTACCGATTTTCAACTGTTTATAGCTGTGAGGTATAACATCATACATCAAATATGCTTAGAATTTTAAATAGAATCCAAAAATGTAATAAAATATTGGGCGTTTGAGTGGAAAAAATATAACTTAGTTTGATCACCCTGTATATAAAAGTGTCGTTTAAAAAATATAAAAAAAAATAAAGATAATTTTACTAGGAACAACTTTTGTATTTAATTTTTTTTGCAACCCCCCGTCGTCTTCGATATAAGGTCGAGATAGGCCTCTCTTAAACGGGCCACCCTGTACAATAATTGTTTTTCTACAGCTGTGCGCAAAACAACTAATTACTAACTTCAAATGAAATCGCAAAATCGACGCGGAATCCTTATTTTATACTAAGCGTACATGGAAAGAAAATTCTCACTTTTTCCGTCGAGTGTGCTGTGAATAGTCATGGCAACCAAGAGTATAAATAAATGACAGTCGTGCGTTAGTTACAATAATTGTTGCTGGCACTCCTGGCTCTGAATATGCCCGAATATACTGTGCGAAAAATTACAAGTTATTTGCAAATTTCAGAATAAGTATAGAGGAAAATGTGCATGCATAGAAAAAGTTCTGTGTATTTTTTGAGCGCGAAGTAAGATTGCCATTTTCGAAAGATAAACACGCTCCGCGGTAACATTCTTTCTCAAATGGAAATCCGTTACTTTAGGCTCTAAAAACACAAATAACTGCTAAAACAATTAATTTCTTTAAGGTAATTTGTAATATAATCTTCATTTTAGGATAAACAATATTATAGTAAGAAGTATTACAATCAAAATTACTTACATTCCACTAAAAACAGCTATACTTGCATTAATGAAAAATATTTCTAGGCTACAACAGTACATCATTTTTAAGGTGCTTGTCAATAAAACTTACCTAATGGCATCTTTGGGAAATCTAAAAAAGCTTATTTTCTTGTTAGATTTATAACTTTTCGCACTGCAGGTTTTAGCGGCACAAACGTAATTTCTATTATATACAAGCACAAGCACAGATATTATAAAATAAGTAGTTTGTTCAAGAACGTATGTACACTATTAATTACTGTAACTAGAAAATATATACACTTAAACTGTAACTACGACACTGGCTAACACAAACAACTCATCTGACACGACCATGAGCGACGAGCCAACACTGTCGAATTTGATAGATTTTAGCCCAAAATGGCGGCCTGCGCGAGGAAATGCGCATACCGTTCAAATTTTAAGAGTTGGATAGCTGATTGTTTGGTAAGCTGTGGTCGAGTAATGACGGATTTGCTGACGTTTGAAGAAAAAATATGTTGATATTCCAACCTCCAAAACTTTTTACTCTTAACAGAAACAAATCACGAAGAGACAGAGTAAGTAAAATAGAAAATATGTTCTATTCATGCCATCTCTTTTACTTAATGCATTTCCGTATACATCTCTCTTTATCTAGCATCACCAAAGGTGATGTGATTGTAGATGGAGCCAAAGTCGTGTCGACGCTGTTGCAAAAACAAATGTTATATGTCTTTGTCTAACTCATGGAATTCTGAGTTAGAAGCTGAACAGCTGAATTCTAGATGACAACAATAACTATGACTATTGACAGTTCAATACGCTACACCATGTTTTTATCTAAGGCTGTTGTTAGTTTGGCTTGCTGGTGTTTTCTTCTATTTTTTGATAATATCACAAATTTTTGCTTGGAAGATATACTTTTACATTCATCTTGTGACTAATTTGTGTACGTAGTGGAGGAGTGGATCAGTGGGCTACTTAATAGAGACTACACAAACAGCATCATGGCTGCTTGCATTGTTTGTGGATTAAGAGAAGATGAAGTTACAAAATGCACTATTTTCCTTCGTCCCTTATAATGTACAAGTCTGTGCATCATCAGGCATTAAATGTAATTTTGTATAATGAACTGTGATTTTTTCTAATAATTATTATTGATTTTAAATTTTAAGTAAGTACATACGATAGGCATATCTTGAATTCACTTATTATTGTTTATATTACATTTTGACTATTAATTTCAAGTGACTCATTTGTATTAATGAATACACTTTTGTGAAATATGTATGCATTTAGATTAAATTTATTTTTAATATCAAAAAAATATTCAGAAATATTCGTTTAATCTTTATTTTATAATATCATGCAAATAATTACTTAGCAATATTATATATATATTTTAACGGAATATAATATAATATATTTGTCAATCTGTCTCTCGTAATATAAAATAAATATTTCTTTTTAATATTAAATAAATATTTTTGTGCTATCAGGGTAAGAGATCAGAGCCAGAACTGGACTGATCGGTGTGCTGAAATTGGTGGCGTACATCAAATGGTGATGGGCGGGTTATACAGAGAGGCAGGACATGGATAGACCCCAAAGGCGATAGCGGAACGAGAGCGTGGAAATATTAGGAAGAGGCCTATATCCAGAAGGGAATGAATACCGGCTGTCTCCAATAGAATCTGCCAGTTTCAACCACTTTTCCATTAAATTAACAACTGCTTGTTAACAAACCTACAACTTCTTACAGAAAAGCAAATTCCTTCTGTACGTCAGAGTTTTAACAGAAACGGTGATGAAAGGGTAACTTATCGTCTAATTTTAGATGCATTGTTCTGCTACTTCTTTTCTCAGAAAAGATTAGTTATTGACGGAATAACGTATTTTATAAGAAAAACCAAAATTATAACTTGAAGCAAACTTATTTCTGAACTAGGTAAAGTACAACATATGTCATGCACATATTTTTGAACTATGCAAGCATGCCATGGACGAAATAATGAACTCATTAGATTGCGTAGACCATTAGAAGCTATTATTGGTCAGTGCTAGCTTTATTAATCTAGTAATAACTATGGGTATAGCAGATCTTCCACTCATTTGACAGCAACATATTGCAATTTTCTGGAACAGCAGTCTAGTACAGATATCTGGCTATCTAGCCGAAGCATGATCTTATATCCTAGGTAAATATAATGTTTTACATTCTTCCTGGTACCTGCTTATTTGCCGTTGGTATTCGGCATAATTTTAGGTTTCCTCATTTTTAATCGCATCACTAAATTACGATTTAGCTCTTCCAAGATTTTTGCAACAAGTACCACGTTATCTGCAACTCATAGGTGGTTAGGTCATATTTACGCTAGTTTCTTTATCTGCCCGAAAAAGCCGCTTACAAAATAGTCTCAAGTGTCAGATTGAAGAAACAGTATCTTCTTATCTAAAAAGTTGAACTTGCAACCTTTATTTGGCATGATGGCTTTTAATTTATGCTAGTAGATGTTTTTACTAATTTAGTGTATGATTAGATGCACCTATAATTGTGATCTTCCCAATAGATGACCTTCGGGTTTGGCCTGATCGTATCAGCTTGGTCCCTCCAAAAGCGATTCCGTTCTTTTCTCCATTGTCTTATTATATTGTTCCTTATTCTGTGTTTGAGTGTCACACCTTTGATTATTCTCTTCTCAATATCTAAATTTTAGTTGTCCTCAACACTTTTTTGTTTCTGATTCCCCCCTGTCTCCACGAGGTACGTAAGCATATGTGTAACACAAGTTTTGCATACTCATATCTTACTCTGTGCACCCATATATTTATTTTTCTATATTATATCTATATTGTAAATTCGTTAAAACAACTATTTCTTGACTTAATTATATATTTTCTTAGCGTTGACTTAATCCATTTTAGCTAACAAAACAGGATTAGCGTTCAAAGGAAGTTTACTACTTCATAAAACTAGAGGGAAATAAATCTGTAATTGCTATCATCAATAGCGTAGTGAGTAATTAAAATCACTTAACTTTAACTGAGACTTGCTGAAACTGAAATAAATAACCCGATATTTTAAGGCGAATGAAGTAAATGGGAATGAATAGCAAATTTAAATATTCTCCAGATAGAACATTTAATTTTTGATTAACTTTAGTTAGTTGGTTCTGATAAATAAACTTTATTTTCAGTGATATTAAAAATATAAAGTAATTAAAATTATGAGTATCACTTAAATGTTTATAACATATCCCTGGCTTTAAAAGGGTAGATTCGTTCCAATTCAAATTTTCAATCTTAACAACCTACACACATTTTCTCAAAATTATACATCTTAGGTAATCCAGGGTACATTGAGTAACGATAATAGGAGCTGAACTCCAATTAGTTACTGCTGACTTGATCAGAGTTTGGAATATTATACATGTATCAATGTTATACTGGGACTGACACATTCGGAAATATTGATTAATTGAATGGAGTTTAAAGTGACTAATCGAGGTTCAAAGTAGTGACGCTAATATTATTAACTGAAGTATTAATTATATTCAGATTTATTTTGTTATTTATTTATTAACTAATTAGATAATGAAAAATAATATATTGGTAACCAAGGTTTATACAGGCACTATTATTTCCTGGGCATGGATTTAAAATCTCGAGGCGCGTAGTGATGTCAATAATAGTTGTCTCAACTATTATTAATATACATTTTTTCCATTACTAATACATCTATATATATTTTGTAAAAAATATATAAAAGTATTAATATATATTTTATACGATTGGAATATTATTTGTTTCTTGTCTTGTCAGGTAGGCTTGGTGATTGTCATTTTGAGTTGATTTTTATGTTTTAATTCTCCATTAAGTGATAATTAAGGTAAACAATGAAATATTTTGATGACAAGAGCTAGTTAAATTGATCAATAATGGCTGTATAGCTAGTAGAGTAAGGCATATTTAGCATGAATTTTTTCTGCCTAAGCGTTAATCTAAGACTATTATTATCATGCGAAATATTATATACTTAAAATAATTAACATATTTTCTTAACAATAAAAAAATAAAAACCAAAGCATTCAAATAAAAACACACTCATTTTTTCATAATGGCACAATTATTAAAATTTATATTACGACAATGTTGATTTACCACTTTATACACTAGTATGATTTTACAATTATTTATTTGACGCAATATATCAATACATTTTAAAATTGAAAAACGAAAAAAATTGTAAAACTTGTCATGTGCCATTTTTTGATTACGTACATGTTACTACATTGTTTGAGAGAATTGCCATAAGCGATATTATTGCTAAAATATTCTGAATACATAGTCTAAGGTTTTGAAAAATATAATATTATTTATATTTAAATTAAAATACTAACAATAAAAACAAATCTTATTCATAGCCGCATATTAAGGAAAACATCAGAAAACTTACACAATTAACCCTTGAATATTAACTTTCTCTTAACTTTAACATTAGCATTAAACAAATAGAAAAACGAAAATAAAATAATCAGGAGTTAAAAGTGGGTATCAAGAATAAGTGCGCAGGTTGAGATCATAAGCTACATATATACCATTACACAAATTTTCCATTATTTTGGAATCTTTTTTCTATGGTTATTGTTCGAAAAATTTTGGATTAGTAATCTCGTGGATGCATGATGCTTTTCTGTTTGCTAAGTATTGAACTTTAACATCTTGGCACACACACTGTTCGTCGAGTGTCGTAGGATCTCCTTCTAGGTTCGCGTCTACCTACAGCCGTTTTGAGCCTTCACGCATGCGTACGTGCTAATTAATTTATTTTCAAAGTTTTTTTCTTCATTTTGAGCATTGCAACACTTCACTTTATCTGCCACTGTATGTTCTATTCATTAGGACACGCCTTGCTTAGCGTGCCGGGGGGTAACTGAGGTAGACCGGCGCCGAGTTACCTTGGGTAAGCAGAGATGATAAAGTAAGCACGTTTAGTTTATAACAATAGCAATATATTAACGATAAAACTTTAACAACGACTATTGGTCAAAAAAATGAGATTCTATTATACCCGATTACTAAGGTGCGCATGTTTTTTCGAGTTGAGGTACTATTTATAGGTCTTTGTTTACTGTCTTATAATTGTAGTTTTATTTATGAGCACTAGAATGTTTCACTAAACTTTTTAACTGATTATTTAGACACTTGTCTTTCTCGGAACTCTGACAAACTTCTTGATTTGACTTTAATATGGTGGTTGTGAAACACCTAGTCCTAGCAGTCGTCAAGTGACTAACCGGTACCAGGTTTGCTAAGGAATAAAGGAGTAGAACCTAAAGCGGCTGTATAGCTAACTTTAGGAGCGGATAGAACCCGGAGGCAGCTGTATAGCTAACCTGGGGGCTGGTTATGGGTGAGAACTGAAGGTTCGGTAGCGCATTTATATTAAAAAAATGATGATCATTGCATTCTTAAGGTTGAAAATCGCTCCCGTTGATTGCTCGCGTTGTTTATAGTTTGCCTTTAATGTTTATATAACAATCTCCAAGGTCAAGTTCAAACTTAGGACAGGGTGATATTTCTTTAGTAGCTTATGCAATTTAGTAGATTCATCATTTCATGATATTTCAGTGGAAGTCTCTGATGTTTCTTCTCCTTGGTCGCTTTTGGCTTCGGTTAGTTATTTGTACATTTACTTATCTTTTTCAGACTGTAGCAATTACTTGGACCTCTTTATTCGCTGCTTTTTTTCTATTCTTTAGTTTTCTTAATAATTTTCCCTCCTCATAAGGGTTATATTACGGTTTCCACGGAAATCTTTTCATTTAATATTAGTCAATTGTCTAGCTTATTAATTTATTCAGTTATTTTTAAGAATAAAGAAGTATAGAATAAATAAGCATAATTTGGCCCATAGGTAACATTTTCAAATGAAGAGGTAAAATAATGTTTAAATTAGAAAGCTTATAGGATCTCTCTCAAAGCGCCATAATTTAATCAGGACAAGCAAATGGAGCTCGTAAAGCTATCAAAAATGTGAAACTTAGATCTTCTTAAATGCAACACCCTATTATATTGTGACACATTTGGATTATATACGAAATTTTTAGTATATTTCATCAATCTAGTTATACATAAGCCCACTGTTTTCGAACTATTGTCGATTGTAGATCGTTTTTTTAATATATTTTCTACATGCATCCTACATGAGTTAGCTAGCCCATTAGCGCCCGGAATAATTTTCAGTTTTTTTTTTAATTTTTACTGGCTTATATTAGTTGAGATTAGTGTATTAACATTAAAAAAATATTAAATAAAATGTATTCGAAAACAAAAATATTAGCTGCTACCATATGGTATCACTGGGCGGTTAAGGTACAATGAATTAACACAAAAGCACATCTTTATTAGTTTGCAACTAAAAGTTGTAAATGTAAGCACATGTAATTATACTTACAGGAAGTCTCTAGGGCGTGTAACTGTTCACTAATTTATATGATATTTGGCAAAACAAGGAACACATAACCGAACATCACACTTTGTACGCATGGTTCTTCCAAAAAATGTACTGTCTTTACCAGCACAACGTGGTCTATGGAGCAACATAGTTGGAATGGCTGGAAAGAAGAGTCCTGGAAGATGATGTTTTGCAAGACCTGGCAATTTAGGAGCTTCACCGCAACGCGCCTGGTATATCTGTACCAAGGGCGTGCAGTCCATGGAAGCAAGGGAATCAGTGCTTCCCCTAAAAAAGTTACAAAACATCATATTCTAAAATGTACTTTTTGAAATAGGAGACAATTAATTAAGTTACATTAAAAGCGCTAAGAATTATATTAATTATCCGGCCCATAACAAATGCAGCCTTGACTCCGACCGAGCCACAGTTAAAATCCAATGGAACCTATGCCGGCCGCTAGTTTCTATGCAGCCAAGCCACATGCAATGCATGTATACCTGATCGCTTGTGCGTTGAGAGGTTAGTGAACTTTCCATCGCCTGAAGTAGTCGGGTGCTTTAAGCGGGCGCGGAAGCTATCGTTGGCGTAGGTTCTTTGTTTTAACGGTCCAGTATTTACTTAGTTTATTGGCTAAATATGATGATTGCTTAAAAAACCATTTAGAGCGTTTTTCACGGAACGTCAAATCGTATCCAGAATGAGTTAATTTCCGCTGTTGCAACCATTAATTTAAAGATAATTAAGCAGGAGATTGGCAGAGCACGGTTCATTGAGCAATGAATCATTGCTATTGCTCTGGACAAAACAACTGATATCACTAATTTTAGCCAAGTATCTATAGTAATACGCTAGGTTAAAAAAGACGGAAGTATTCAAGAGCGATTTTTATGTTCTAAGAATGTGTCCGAAAATGGTACAGCAGTTGCATTATACAGCGTAGTTTATAACGTTATTAATGAAATTAATGGGGACAAAAAAATAGTTGCTCAAACCCAGATAACACCCGACATCCAATGGATATCCGTTTTAGGTACAAAATGTGTACAGATGTCCAGGAACATCGAATGGACATCCAATGGACTATATTTTCTGGACATTAATTGAACAGCCAAAAACGGATATCCAATGGAAGTCCATTTAGTGTCCACAAATGTATATAGAAATCATGGTTATAAGCTGGATGACAAATGGACATCCAATGAACTATATTTTATGGACATTAATTGAACATCCATAAACGGATTTCCAGTGAAAATCCATTTGGTGTCCACAAATGTATGGAAACCATGGTCATAAACTGGATGTGAAATGGACATCCAATGGACTATATTTTTTGGACATTAATTGAACAGCCAGAAATGGATATCCAGTGGAAATCCATTTAGTGTCCACAAGTATCAAGCTCAAATCGTGTTGCTGAATATATATGAAGGGTACATGGGAAAAACGATCTAAGCGCCATTTTCTTAGGAAACTTTTTTATTATTGATTTCACAGAAAATTTTATTCTTGATAAAATTTGGTGCTTGGAAAAAAACTAATTTTGATAATGCTAAATTAAGGATAAGTTATACAGGGTACTTAAAAAATATAAAAGTTATGGTTAAAAAAACAAAAACTTTGGAATATCGGAAAGCCTTCTACAGCAAAAAATATAGCTCCTATTACGATAAAAATAAGTCAAATACCATTTTTTCCAAAAGTGCACCGATGCGGAGAAAATCCATGTCAATTATTGAAAAACCCATCTTTTTCTTAATTTTGTCCTTATTTTTTTCATTAACGATGCACTTTTGAAAAAAATGGTATTTGACTTTTATTTTTATCTTAATAGGAGCTTTACTTTTTCTGTAGAAGGTTTTCCGATATTCCAAAGTTTTTGTTTTTTTATCCATCATTTTTGTATTTTTTAAGTACCCTGTATAACTTATACTTAATTTAGCATTGTCAAAATTAGTTTTTTTCCAAACACCAACTTTTATCAAGAATAAAATTTTCTGTGAAATCAATAATAAAAAACTTTTCTATGGAAATAGCGCTTAGATCGTTTTTCCCCTGTACCCTTCATATGTGAGCAATCACCTTCTTGGAATTCAACCCTTGACATCGGTTCCAACTAGTGCATTTCCTAGAGCCCAGT
This sequence comes from Pissodes strobi, assembly GCA_016904865.1. Taxonomy (NCBI): domain Eukaryota; kingdom Metazoa; phylum Arthropoda; class Insecta; order Coleoptera; family Curculionidae; genus Pissodes; species Pissodes strobi. The sequence goes on from MU181979.1 coordinate 205,304, forward strand.
CTATTTAGATTTACGATTATTAGTTTTAAGAGTTAACCATCGAGCCAGATGTTTCTGTTATATTGGCTGCTGAGTGTAAAGGATCCTTAAGTAATAGGGACACTGTGACCCAACGGAGAGCGCATTTTGTATAGTTCAAGTTTAGAATAAATTATTTTTTAAAAGATATTAGTTTTCGTGTCTTACATATATTTATCTATGAATGTGGTTTGGTTTATATTGTGAATATAATTATCTCCGATATGACGCAGGCATATTTTCATTAAGGCGGGAACAGACTTTATATGTAAGTGTTAATTTTAAATCATTAATTAATTATATTCTATTTTGCTAGATTTCCTTTGTAAAATTCCTAATTATATATTATTTGTTAGGTTTTATTCGTTTTTTTTTATATTAAATAGCGGGGGGTTAGTTATTTATTAGTTATAGCGTCGTTTGAGTAAAGGTTATAGGTATATTTTTTGTTATAGGTACGTACAAAAACTTGGTACCAAGTTTTTCTTTTAATCTGTTTTATATTACCTTCCTATTTTATAGCTCCTTTACTATATTTATTTCAATTTACAGAAACTTTTAATTCTTTCACAAAATTAGGGAATCGCAATGTGTCAATAATTTATTGTCAAAAATCCAAATTCAATATGGCGTCAATAATTATCCAACAGGTTGAGAAAAATAACTTTAAACAACCAACAGAATATTTGTTGTATTTAAATCAACAACTTAAAAATAATACAGAAAGAAAATCTTATGCCGGTTTTACACTGACAATTTATTGGCCAATTGATTGATCAAGTCGCTTTACCAACAATTATTGACAATGTAAAATGTCAACTTGACGACAATTTAACTTGACCAAGTTCTTTCTCAATTTATTGACGGATTACAGCATGTTCTAATTTTCCGTCAATTATTGCGACAAGTCAGTGTGGCAACCTAATGAAATGACACATGTAAGATATTAAAGTGAGGTTATTTGTCCGAATCCGATATTATGATTTGTTTTTGTTGATGCCTGAGCCTTTCTTTTAATTCAACTTATATTTAAAATGAGCTGTGCAAAAGACAAGGTGAGTTTTTATTAATTTTATCACAGAATAGGTATAATAACATAAATAAAAACATAACCTTAATATTCTAAAAAAATATTGTTAGGTTGGTAGAGAGTTTTTCATTGTCGTTTGTGTTGGGAACAAGTTCAAAGCGATTCCGGTGTAAAGCGAAGTTAAGCTAACAAAAATTTGCAAAAGAAATTTGCAAATAAATTGATCAATTTAAATTGTCAGTGTAAAACTAGCATTAAGAATCTTAAATCAACAACTTAAAAATAACACAGAAAGAGAATCTTAAGATTGTTTTTTTCAAAATATGTTTACATGGCATACGGCTCCATATGTTGGATAAATGTATAATGTTCAATAAAGTTGTTTAGCAGCAAACATTTTTTATTTAATTTCCAGATTTTGTCCACGAATGGCCTATAAATGGATGTTTTATGGACATCCATTGAATGTCCAAGAGTATTCCATGAATGGTCTATAAATAGATGCTTTATGGACATCCATAGGATGTCCAAAAGTATTCCATAACTGGTTAGTTAACGAGTAGGTTATGGACATAATTTGGACATCCAGAAATGCTCCAGAGCTGTGCCAACGGGATAGCCAATGGATGTCCATGGGACATCCTCAGAACTTAATCTGGATGTCCAATGGACATTCATGTATTTTTAGGTGGTCGTCCGCAGGACATCCAACGGATGTCTTTTGGATATGTCTGTGTTATCTGGGAAGCTATGATGGAGCTGCAGTGATGGCAGGACAATTAGGAGATCTGCAAGCTAAAGTTCGAGAAACTTTCCCATGTGCTCTATTTGTCTACTGTATTGCTCTTAAATTACATTTAGTTTTATCCCAGTCCATAAACCACATTAAAGAGTGTAAATTATTTTTCGTTACTTTAAGTGGTATGGCAGTTTTTTTTCAAGTCAACAAAACGTACACATGCTTTGGACTTCATTGTCCACAAACGATTGCTCCCACTAGATGGAACTATAATGGAAGACTTGTGCTAACAGTCTCTGAAAATCGTGAATCACGAATTGAACTATTTCAGAATAATAGAAAATAATGAAACGTGGGACTCTGAAGCAGTAAATATTTCGAGGGGATTTTTGAACTGTTTGAAATGAGATTTTAATTTTAAATATTTGTTTAACATATTTTCAGAAATATTTCCATTCTCGGACAATATTTTTAGTTAATTTTTAATTAATTTAATTTAACAAAGACAAATGGTATAGCTTTTTGATAAAAAAAGTGGATGTTAAGTCCATGTTAAGACAAAAAAGAGATGACTTTGACCTGTTTTGGGAGAAAACGATGACGTTAAATGTAGAGCTACAAGCCAAGCGTCTTCGAAGAGACAGGGTGGGACATATTCAAATGTCATACAGATGCCTCTTTTATGAAATAATCGATCAAATTCAGCAACAAATGAACTATAGATTTAACGGTTTAAATTAGTTTAATTTTGCATTTAAGGAAAAACTTTTCCAGAAGATGCGTTTAAATCTCTTCTTCTTCATTAGGGCCAGTTGTTCGACTGATTGTTATTGCGATCTGAACTAAAAGTGATTTACGAAACTGATGATTAGTACAAAAAATAACGTTAAAGAACTAAATCAATTTTTAATAGACAAGGAGCTAGAAGATGCCTACAGTGAAGTGTCGAAATTGTGTGAATTAGTATTGAAAATACCTGCCACAAGCTCGTCAGTAGAACGCAATTTTTCAACACTTAAACGTGTAAAAAAATTCGTAAGAAATTCAACGGGGCAGGAATGAGTTTCGCAAATATCGCTGTTGTCCATTGAAAGCAAATTTCTCCAAAATATGTCGGAGCATCCAGGTTTTTATGATGACGTAATTGACGGATTTGCAAAAAGTGATCGAAGAATCGAACTACATTACAAATAGGTAAGGTATTTATTCATTCCTTTAAGTGCGCAACAATGTGCCATTCAAGGAGATGCCCGAGGGGGCGCCGGATCCTTGTTTTGTTAACGATTTTAATGACTTTTGGGTAAAAATTGGGCGCGGTCCCTCAAATTTTTCAGCCTGCTGTGGGTTAGCCTTCAGCGCCGTCTGCGGCGGGCTTTTTTGTGTTGGCACCAAATTCAACAAACTGCCGCTGCTTCTCTTTCTTAAAATTTCACCGCACGCTCCTGATCTGTACAAATTCTCTTCTAAACTGTAAATTTTGGTGTTTTACTATTGTGTTTTCTGTATAGTACTCAAGCGTTGTTTATTGCAGCATCTAATATATATGTAAATATATTCTAATATTGCTTTTTGCTTCTTATACCAATCCGATAACTGGAAATGCACTCATCCATGAGATCCTCCCCCCCCCCCCCCATACTTTGATTATATTTGGCAACGCAATATGGGCGATCTACTAAATCGTTTTTTTCTCGTCTATGAATATCGTTTGACGGATCCCAACGGGGGATACTCCAACATCTTTGGAAGCCATGGTAACTACAGAATTATCTTGCCATCTCACTAAAAGTATTCCAAAACTTTGTCTAAAACGTGCTGATATTCGCCCTTTTTCTTGGAAAATGGCTTTTTATCGAGTAATGGGCATGATTTCTGTATCCGGTTTTCTCTTATGGTACCTACAGCACCATAGCGTAAATATTAGATAACCAAACTGGTTAAACCATGTCAACCAATTGTCGACATGAATATTGTAGGCTAAATCTGGATGACGTAATTCTTCAAGAGATGAGATGCTGAATTCCCAAAGAGTGTCTCGTATTTTTCATGTCCACGAGGATTTTTGCCCCGGTATATGTCGAAATTGACAAGATAACCATCTGTTGAGTTCAAGACCGACATTTTGTATCCAAATCGAATCGGCTTGCCACGAATGAATCGCTTACATCTGTGGCGGCCGTAGTATCGTATAATTGACTCATCAAAGTCAAGGTTCTCAACAGGCACAAAATTATCCAAACATCGTTTTGGTGGTTGTAATCTTTGGATCGACAAACTGTTTTAAAAAAATTGCATATTCTTGACTATCTTCTACTAGATATTCATTAATCTCATTTTCAAAAGCATCTCTAATATATGAGTACATCGCAAGTTCTCATACTGAAAATAATTTGCATCTAGAAAAACGCGAGGTTAATTTTTTAAATCCCCTTCGATCCAACAGCAGTCCTATTTTTTACCAAGACGATCATTGATCCAAATGTAGTATAGTTGAACATGTTGCTCTGTCTTATCGGTCTGACTAAAAGATTCTTCGTGAACAACCTTAGCGATTGAAAGTGGATGTTTGTCAGGTCCTGTCGAAGTTTCGACACTATTGCTATTCATTCATTCGAGTGTTATCTGTCAGTTTCCGTAGTTTAAACGCCCAGTGATACCATTTGGTATCATCGACTTTTGGACACCCTATACAATGCTACTTTTAAAAATTGAGTAAAATCCATGACATCTTAGCAAAGTATACGTCATATCTAATATATTATACTGCTTACACTAAAATAAAAATAGGTCAATGAAATTTACTTACTGAAGACCAATGCCAATGGTTTTTCGAGGTTTGAAAATTTCTAAATTGAAACACGCGTTCACAACAGCCACGGCAGCGCAGATTCCCTCGCATGGTTCTTCCAAAAGATTTTGCAGTCTTTATCAGCACAATGGCGTCTATGGAGCAACGTAGTTGTGCATATCATCATAACGAATGACTGGGAGAAGAGTCCTGGACTATGATGATTTGCAGGACCTGACATTTTACGAGCTTCACCGTAACGCGCCGAGTATATATCTACAAATTCTCTTCTAAACTATAAATTTGAAAGCACAACCGTTGTCGTGCGAGTGATGAATGGTCTGTGGTTCAGCCCAATCAAGAATTAAATTTGACCCCCCTACTTTTTTAGGAATGCCTACCCCAATAGTAACTTTTGGTTTTTCGCTACCGTACGGTATCACTGGGCGTCAATTGGTTAGTCCAAGTCAATACGATATTTGCATGCGAACATCTATAAGTCAAAATTAAGTGAAATGTTTTACTTAATCGTTCAATGAAATTGAGAAAATGTATTTTCATTTATTATGGGATACAGTTAGCAAGGAAAACTAAATGTCTTACGATTTTGTTTATAGCCCAAACTAAAACAAATGGGTTAATTATAAAAGTATGAAGTATATTCACTTTAACGGATATTCAGATTTGACACATTATGCTTATCGTGTGTAGGGGCTTAATCTTATTGCCAAATAGATTGGTTTAGGATGTTAAGCGTTATTTCATCTAAAAGGTTTTTCTCCAGTGATAAATTGGCAATATCTATCATCAGTTAGACTACCTTCGTAAAAATAGGCCCTATTATCCTATCATCAATAATGCCACACCAAACATTGAAAACTTTCCATCCTGATGTTTTAGCAACTTTATCAAGATAAGTGTTTTCTTGACTTAAATAATGGGTATCGTGTATTATAGACACTTGCAAAGCACGCTTCGTCTGTTTATATTATCCGGCCAGATAAATGTGAGTTGCTTTGTTAGAAATTATTAAGGCTTTAGACAAAAATTAATGTAGCTCGGAAAGTGTTTTATTTATTATTAAAATATATTTTTTTATGGCAGTGGCACACACACTAAAGGGAGACCCTATGGCGTTCGACGAGCGGTGTGTGTGCGAAGATGTTGATTGACCCGGCTCTTGAATATTTGTAAGTTATAATTAGTGAGAAACAGATGTCCTGGAAGTGAGTTCCACAGTGATGCAGTGTGCCAGACAAAGGAGTTCTTGTAAAGCGATGTTCTAGGTGTTTCCAGTTGTAAGACGAACTGGTGCGCTCTTACCGTCTGTCGTGACTGTCTGACAGGAGCTGCGAGGGGCAGGATGAGGCGGACCACATCCTGTAAACATCTGCCGTGAAAGTATCTGTAAAACAGAGATATCTCGGCTACATGTCTGCGGTGCTCCAGACTATCTAGATTCCGGGTCAACTCCGGGTCGCCGACGAGACGCACAGCTCCCTTCTGAATGGAATCCAGCAGCTTTAGGGTGTGCTTTGGTGCGGCACCCCTGATATATGAGCAATAATCTAAGCACGGTCTTATTTGCGCTTTGTAGAGCAAGAGCAACTGCTGCGGTGTATAGAGTTTTTTGTTGCGAAATAGCGCACCAAGCTTCTGGGAGGCTGATTTTGCGATGTTAGCAATGTGGTCATGCCAGGACATATTGCTGTTGACCGAGATACCCAGCAGTCCGATTGACGAGAATGAAGGAATGGTCGACCCTGTCATAATGATGTCAGGGCCCGCTGTGTTGGCCCTCTTGGTAAACGTGGCTGCTTGGGTCTTTGCTGCATTGAACTGGACCAAATTTCGGTCGCCCCAAGTTTGAACTTTCTCCAGGTCTTGATTAATTGCTGTAATCTGCTCCTGTCTGCGGTGATGATTCTCAGTCGCTGGTAAGGGTTTTTCTGATCTAAAGTGGGAGACAAGGGTACTGTCATCTGCAAAACTGTAAACAGGATTGTTTGTTTCCGTCAGCAGGTCATTAATATAGATGAGGAACAAAGTTGGTGAAAGTATTGCGCCCTGAGGCACGCCCGCGTTGATGGTAAATGTGTCCGATATGTGTCCATCGACTGCACCGTGCAGAGATCGGCTCGTAAGGAAACTTGCAAGCCAGCTGCAGAGAGAGGCTGACAGTCCGAAGGACGGTAATTTGTTGAGCAGTCCGTCATGCCAAACTCTGTCGAATGCCTTTGAAATATCCGCAATCGCTCGAGACTCTCCGTAGTTCTCAATTGCCCTACTCCATATATGAGTGACATAGGCCAATATATCTCCTGTCGATCTCTCTTTGCGACAGCCGTATTGATTATCGCTGATTATTTTGTTGTTCTTGAGTAGTTGTTGCTGATTGACTACACGTTCCATGACTTTGGAGATTATTGGAAGCAAGGCAATTGGACGATAGTTTGAGGGCGTGGTTTTCTTGCCTTTTTTCGGAACAGGTTGCATTCGAGCGACCTTTCAAGAAGATGGGTAAATCCCTTTTCCGTAAGACAGAGAAAAAAGCCTAGAAAAAACGGGTGTTAGTTCGTTGGCGCAGTTCTTTAACACGATGGCAGGTATTCCGTCCGGTCCAGATGCCATAGATTTTTAAGGATTTTACGAATATCAGGGTGATGAAATTTGACTTCTGCCATGGTAGTGTTGATGTTCGATATGGTGGGGAGAGTCTTGCCTTGGGGGACGTCTAGGGTAGAGTGCGAAGAAAACATTTTGGCGAGCATGTTTGTTTTTTCCCTGGCTGTAGTCGCGGTGATGCCACGTTCGTCTGTCAAAGGTGGGAGAGACGTTTCTGTAAAGTTGTTACTTACTGCCTTTGCTACCGACCAGAAATTCCTGGAGCCACTGGGGCATTGCAAAAGTTTATTCCTGATCCTTTGATTGTGTTTGTCCTTAGTTTCGTCGATAACACGCTTGCATTCGTTTCTCGCTTCGACAAAATAATTGCGATTTTCAGCGGTCTGATTTTGCTGCCAGTACTTGTAGGCTTGCTGTTTCCTACCCACAGCTCTTTCGCATCTTCTGTCGAACCAGGGCTTTCCTTTTGATGATAACTTGATGGAATTTGGGATGTATGCTTCCATTCCTGAGGAGATTACTTGCGTGATCTTTTTGCAGCAGACAGACTGGTCGTCAGCGCCAAAGCAGACGTCGAGCCAAGGAAAATATAGGTAGAACTCCCTTAGATCGTCCCAGTTTGCAGAATTGTAATGCCAGATTTTGCGAGGCAATGGTGGATCCTTCTATATGAGTGGCAATTCACAAACCGTTGTAATAAGTTTGTGGTCGGAAGTACCTAATGGCGGACCAACTGTAACTGTGTACTGGTCAGGATTGGTGGTTAGAAAAAGATCCAAGAGGGCGGCGAATTCACCCCTCATTGAGATTCGAGTTGGTTCGTCTACAATTTGAGTAAGCCCGCAGCTGATGGCGAATGCTTCAGCCTCTCTACCTTCGTTGTCGGTCTTGTCGTGATGTTTGAGCCAGTTGGTGTTGTGGGCATTGAAGTCTCACAGAACGATTATTTCTAAACTGGGGTGATCAACCTGTATTGAGTCCAAAGTGGTAGCTAGTGTTGAAAAAAAGCTTTGGTAGGCTCTATCGCTCGGAGGGTGATAGAGACAACATATAAACTTGGTTAATCCCTTGGCGGTAAACTTGAGCCACATGACGTTAAGGTTGTTCGGTTAGAGTTTCCTCGCGGTGACATGAAAGATCGCTTCGAACAAAAAGGCATATTCCGAACTTATGTCTAAATCGGGTATGTAAGTCGTAACCAGGGTTGGGGTAGTACACTGTTGTTGTTGTAGATCATACTTGTGTTTTTGTAAGGGCTAGTATGTGTGGTCTATTTGCTTGTAGATGTTGGTGTACCGAATTTATGTTTGTATTTAGGCCTCTTATGTTGCAGAAATCAATTCTAAATTGGCTCGGTATCTTTGCTGTCTGTGAAATACGGAATGGAGGGCTCCCAGGGCCACCCAGCGCCCGGAGATCCGAATGGCCGGGGAGTTTACCTCCGGAATATTTTGATCATGGAAGCATCATCATGTCCATATTATTATATTCCTACTGTGGAACCCGGAACCACCAGCGCGGAAGCGGAACGTGATTCCGGAAAACCACTTAGCGCTTCCCAGTTCTGGTGGGTAGCGTATGCATCTACCACCTGAAAATGAGAATATCTAGCTAAATGTGTTCGTCAGTTTGGCGTACTCTCCTTTTTTAAATCTTAAGATTACATATCCCTGCTTCCCTTATATTTTTGTTGCCTTTTACATGTACGGTTTTTTTTGCTGACTATCTGCCATGATAAATGGAAACAGACTTTTTCTAATGTTGACATAAGTGCCACTTTTCAATATCTTATTTGGTGTGGAAATAAATTACTTTTTTCCATTATTTGTGATAATTTTGTCTATTTAAAATATAATTTTATTTATGAGAACCTATGCAACATATTTTATTAAGTAATATAATTATTTCCTAGTGCGGAAACTCATTCTTTCCCGCACATGACTGCCTTTGGCAAGCAGTCGGATCCGGTAAAGACACTTTCCCCCTGACCAAACTTTTTTTAAGGGGTAAAAAATCTTCAAAAGACGTACCGGCTGTGGTCTTCTGGTAGCCGGCCAGTGTCGGATTCAGTCCTTCTAAGGATGTGCCTACCGATTAAAAAACTTCCCCTTCATGTAATTACCGCACCTATCTTGGAAACATCCGTTAGAACTTACATCAAAAAAGGGCTCTATCTCTGGTTTCTCTATTTCTTCAGTTTCTTTTGCCTTTATTATTCGATAACTCAAGGTCTGGCCAATTTCCCATGCCTTAGCTGAAGCCATCATTTCACAGATGAACCGATCGGACGTCAAATCGTCGGTCTCAAACTATAAGTGCTCTCATCCGCTGGTTGTTCCATCTTACGCACCTGCGTATCGTATGTTCTACATTATCTAATTCCCCGAAGTAGATGCACTTGCCTTTAGTCTCTTGGTATAAACCCTGAAAGTGCCGTGCCCTGTCAGCATTTGGGTCATGAAATAGTCTATCCGACGATGCTTGCACGCTATCAAGGCTTTGTTATCAGGGATCAGTCTCTTTGTCCATTGAGCTTTTTCGGTGTCTGCCATTCTTTAATAATCTTGGTTCTGGCCCTTTCCCTTGTTTCCCGGGCTACCAGTCGTTCTTGTATTTCGCTTAGGAATGGCCTTTCTTCGATGGTCAGGTCCATCGGCGGGGTTGCGGTTATGACTTGAACAGCCATGTTTGACACTGGTCTGTATGCGCAGGCGACTCTAAGTAGCGCTTTCCTTTGTGTGTTTTCTAAGATGTTTCTGTATTTGCCGATGGTCATGCACCTGTGCCAGATTGGTGCGCCATACAGAACTGTTGATTCCAGCCAATGTTTTCTCCCAGATTGATTTCTAGGTATCTGATGGCCTTCTTAGGCAGTATTTCTGTGCCGCCAAGCGTGAATCATATGTCCCGTCTGTCTCTTCGTCCACTGAAGATTACCGCCTCGGTTTTGTCGAGCGCCAAGTTTAGCAAGTTTGTTCCATCCAGTTGCCTATCATTTGTAGGGCAGCATTTGTACTTTATTGGAGTCCAGCTTTATTGCTTGCACTGATGACAAGTGCCAGATCGTCGGCATATCCTATTGTTTCTACGCCTTCTGAGTATTTGAGTTCTAGCACTGGGTCGTAAAGTATGTTCAATAATAAAGGTCCCAAGAGTGAGCCCTGCGGTATTCCTGGGGTGACTTCCAGTCTTATCTAGTTTATGTTTATGGCCCTTCCGCTGAAATAGTGCCTGGAGATGTTTATTAGATATTGTGGAATATTCCTTTGTTTGAGGCGTTTCAATATTATGGCCCATGAGGCCGAATTGAATGCGTTCTTAGATCCAGTGTGATTAGTGTGAACCATCTTTTTCCCTGGCCAGTCCGTTTTGTATTGGTAGCTACTTCAATAAATATTTTCATAGCATGGACTGTAGACCTTCATGCTCTAAAACCGAATTGTCTAGTTGAGAGGCTCCCATGTATTGTTAATTCCTCGTTTAATCTCTTTTTAACAAGGTGTTCGTACAGTTTTGCCATAGTGTCGATAAGGCACATGGCTCTGTAACCACTAGGTGTGTCGTAGGATCTTCCTGCCTTGTGGATTAAAACCAGTTTAGCCATTTTCCATTGCTTGGGAAAAGTCTGCGTGCCAAGAAGATTGTTTAAAACCACGAGCGTGTGCTGCAGTGCAATTTTTATTAATTCTTTTGTTGCGTCTGGAGGTATTCCATCCGGACCGGGAGCTCTACCGGTTTTGATTATTTCCCCCACTTCTGCTGTTTCAGCCAATGTTAAAGATGGTACGTTGTCTGCGGCGATACAGGTTCTCATCTGTTCCTGGCGTTGTGGAAATAAGGCTGATATTACTTCCTGAGTTTTCTCGTCCGTAAGCTTAAATGACGGGCCGGTATCTTTGAAGTTGCGTTTTATTATCTTGTATCCGTCACCCCAGATGTCGTTATTGAGTTCTTCGCACAAGCGTATTTTCTTTTTCCTCGCGATTGCTTTCCTAAGCCCCTTTTTTCTTGTCGTTTTAGTCCTGCCATGTCCTCGCGATAATACCTGCCTCGGCTGCTATGCTTGCGTTTCTTGTATGAATTCTTCTTGCGTGTATGCAAGTTCTTCTTTGTTCTGCTATTTCGTCATTCCACCTGTGGTTGGAAGGCTTCCATGTATTTTTGAATGCTCGTATACCATTTTGAGCATGGTTGTAAGTGCATCTAGTTTAGGGTTGGTAATAGCGTGGTCAGGCAGTTCTATCTGTAAATACATTTTGAATTTATTCGTGTCAATGCCGACCCTTCCCTTTGTGTCTGCCTTTTTATCGGGGTGCCATCTTTAATGGTGAAGCTGATGTGCCTGTGTAGAGTCATTGCCTCATTTTCCCATACCTCCAATATTTGTAGTTTCCTGGCTAGTTTAAATGTAGTGAAAGTGATGTCTATGAATGAGCTGCCATTTTTATTTACAAATGTCGGTTTATCTCCCGTGTTGTGAACTATTAGTCCTAGTCTTGAGCTGGCTTCTAATAATACTTGTGCTCGTGGGTCGTTGACCGGCAATCCCCATTTGTGTGCTTTGGCGTTGAAATCACCAATAATTATTAGAGCCTCTCTACCGTGTGCAGTCGCCAGAGTTCTAAGAGCGTCTGTCTATAACAGCTGTATGTGTTAAAATCGTGTATCCTGAGTCCTACGATTTCATTTTGCCTATAGACCTCCTCCACTTTGATGTTATGGTTTATGAAAAATATGCCAACGTCCTTCTTGCTGTCTGATATCCAATCTCGGCGGTTTAAGATTTTAATGTTGGGCACGCTTGCTATTATGATGTCAGCTTTGGTTTCCCTAGCTATATCAAAAGCCATGTCGTGGGCTGTTATTGATTGGCTTGCATTTATTTGTAGGACTATCATTATTAAGGGCGTTGGGAGCTCTCTCTCCTGATAAGTCTTCTATTCGCGTTTAAGACCTCCCGGAGGTAGGCCCATCTCCCCATATAGCCTCGCGCCCCTTTTCCTTGCAAACTGGGCATCCTTCTTCTTCTTGTCATTCTTAAGCTGCGTGGCCTTTTTGACACATTGGTAGCATAGTCCTTTTCGATCAGGGCCGATACAATTCCTTTCGTTATGGTCATAAAGCCAGCATATATTGCATCTCCTAACTTTTATCCTCTTTTCCACTGAGCATCGTGCTAAATCTATTCGGATTTCTCTTTCTTGGGCCAGTGTTCTGCGCGCATTTGTTCTAAGATTCCCCAGCTTATACGAGTTTGCAGCCAGTGTCCCGACTTTTTACCTTCTACTGCTTCCATAATTTCCTCTGGTGTTGTGGTGGCAACCATGCCTCGGATATGAATGTCTTCATCTATGGAGATATCTGCCGTACCTTTTATCTTGACGCCGATGTTTGCAGACGTGCGTTTTATACTTTCGTGTAGTATTTTTTGGCTTCGTCATCTTTGTCGATCGTTATAAGCAACCTGCCGTCTTCCCTTTTAGAGCATTTATTCCACTCAGGGTTTCCTCGTAATTTTTGCCTTTCTGATCTACTATTAGTGCATACGAAAGTCTCTCTCTTGCCTTACCCGGATTGTTTCGCTCCATCGTGGCTTTAGTAGTATAGATTGTTAGGCATGTATTTGCTGAATGGAATATGCATTCTACCATTTTCCTCAGGTTCTCGGGACTTGTGCGTCTTACGCAGAGCAGCGCTACCCATTCATCGTTTTGTGTTTCCACATTTAACCTCTCTAGCATATTCCACAGGTGTTCCTCTGTTGGGCCTTACAATATCTTAATAATTTTTGTCCCATCGTGGGTTCAGTTTTGTCTGTTTTTATTCTTATTGTTTGTTCCATTACAGCAAAATCTTCAGTTATTTCATCAACTTCTGGATATCTGTTACGGCACCAGGCTGCATATTTTTTCCATTCTGCGGTCTGCAGGTTAAACCAAAATGACCTTCACGGTTGTTGCCTTGGTATTTATCGGGTTTCCAATTTTGATTTCCGTATGTATATGCTTTTCTTCTGTCCATGTTTTTTGTTCTAAGACAAAAGTTTGGTAGTCCCCGTCCAGCTTTGTGGCTAATTCTGTTTTGTGGTTTGGTATTATCTTTGTCTCTTTGCATGCTTCGATCGACAGTATTTCCACTAGCTTGTGTACTTGTCTCATTTGTTTGTACTGTGGCTTATACTTCTATATCATAGGTCATTTTATCGACGGGAACGAATTTGCGGTCATCTAACCATTTCCGTATCGACTCTCTGTTCAATGTTCCCATTTGTTTTCTCAGTTTTTGTGTAACCTCTTTTTTTTTTTCGTGTTTGTTTTCTCCTACCACTTTCCCCAGATCTCGAATATGTTTTGTGAGCATGTTCATAGCCTCTTGCATTTCATATGCAATAGAGCACGGCGCTCTTTTTGTACAATCTCTTTGAATGTTGAGAGTCTCCGATATCTTTCTTTTTCTATCGGCGTCTATAGATTCGCTGCTTCTCATTTCTCTTGGGACTTTCAGATCTTTATGTTAAATATATGGTCGTGCATGAGCTTTTGCGTATTTGTTTATTTATCGGTTGGTTGCCCCCGATAATTTTTCAAGCTATTTTCTCTTATAGACGCTATATGGACACTTGTTCTTCGGCCCTCTTGTATCGCCCAACTTAGTTTCCAAAATCATAAAGTAGTTTTCCTATTAACTTCATTCAATAAACCAGAAGTTTCTGGGTCTACTTTCTGGATGTCTTTTCACGTTTCTAGTTAGTTCAGCATCTACTTTCAAGTAGACGGAATGATTCTACGCAGTTCAAACGAGAAAGTTTTTTGCTAAATTTTAACTCATTCATTAAATTCAACATCCAGAAGGTAAAATTTCCATCAATGCTTAAATAAAATATCAGTACATAAAAGATACGCACACGGACTAATAGTCAGAATGTAAGTTACTACAGTAAGTAAGATTTACCCAGATCAAATGATTATATGTGGAGAATGACACCCTAAAGCGATGAAAATTGTAATGATTATACTCTGAATATTCTGACACTAAAATGTGAAATACTGAGATCTGCTTGAGGAAAACATGCAACGATATATCATGCAATTAAATTGTCTTGTGCCAGATTGAGAAATAAGGGAGTTTGCAGAGGCAGCGTTCATTTAGCACAATAATAAAGCATTTAGTAACTCTAAAATAGAGAAACTGTTTAATTTATTTATGAATATCAAACCCTCAGAGGCTTACTGCCGCATTAATAACAAAAAGCTATAGAAAGAAATGGAACTAAACACGATCGTCTTAGAATCCAAAACTATACTAGACATTCGTTCATGCTTGCGTGCCCCCTATATTTAACAATAATTAATTGAAACAGAGTTTTATCCAATATACCGAAAAAGAATGTGTGCACTCCACGCGCGTTTCGCTAACCATGTTATCAACATCAGAAGATGATTAATATTCTGATGATGCTTAACTGATTAGCGAAACGCGCGTCGAGTGCAAAAATTCTGGTTAGGTATTGTGGCTAAAACTGTGTTTTAGTGCATTTTGCCAAAGGTTCCAAGCCTCAACTTAATAATGAATTGAACAATAATATTTAGCTGAAACCGAACGAATACTACAATAAAGTAAATTCAAAAGCTTTGCATTTTTATGAAGGATTTTAAGAATCAAGTATAGTTGCATAAACATACTTTCGGAGGTTTCGCCTTTGATTTCACAAGGCATCTTCAGGGATCTTTAGACGGTAGTATTTTAAATTCCTTGGAAAAATGATGCAGTCAATAAATGACTGATTTTTTTGCAAATAAATTTATTTCGTAAAAAAATTCTTCTATATAATTCGTGAATGACATATACATAACAGAATACTTTCAGAAATACTTATTTATTTAGAACACTTGTGTTTTCAAATAAAAATAATATCTTTACCTAGAGTAAACAAATGGTCTTAAATTCAAATGAAAACACTTTAACTCTAGCGTTCAATTTAAATACATTTGCTTAAATGGAGATACCCTAATTATTGCTTTAAGTGTAATCACGCACACGTATATATAAATATCTAAAGATCTCGCTTAACACAATAAAAAGTGGGATAACTCATGTCTTGTTTTTAAAAAACGGAGGTACTCTGTTAAGGAATATACGTTTCCTGAAAACATCGGCATCTCAACTTCAAGGGATAATAAAGGAGACACATCGATAAAAACAGTAACGAGTTTATTTACAAACAAACTTAACAACGGTTAGACTGTATACTAATAAAGGCGTGTTTAATATTATAGATGAATTAAGAGTTTACACTATACCCAATTAATATGAAATGCATGTCTTCTCGAGGAAGGCTTAGTTCAAAGTTCGTCTAGCAAGTGACGTCACTATTTTATTAATAAAGTTTATGTGAGCGGAGTTGTCTTTTATTTAGGTATTTGTTCTGATATTTATAAGGTAAGTCTTTTAAGGTTATCACAAATTGCTAAGGCACTTTCACTACTTTTTAAAACTCCCCAAAAACTATCCTTTCACTAGTTTTGATACTTCATAAATTCGACTCTCTCTATACTTTTTAGTAGCCACCGAATGCCGTATACCTATGCATACGTTCACCCAGGTTAAGTAAGGACCTGACAACCTTATACCTGTGTATAAGTGTTTTCAGTTATGGGGGTTGTGGGATAGAACAACTAGAAGTGGACGTACCTGTGTACTGCCCAGCAACTAAATTGAGCGGTTTGAGAGACCCAAAAGTCTGATTAACTTGGCGTTTGCCTGCGTATTTATATGTTACAAAATGCTGATGACTGCATCATTAAGGATTATAGTCGCTCCCGCCGACCGCTCAAGTTGTTTATAATTAACAGTGAATGTTTATATAACATTTTTCAAGTTCAAGTTCAAACTTACGACAGGGTGATATTTAATTAATGATTTTAATTAGTTCACACATTCCCCCTCCCTGATAACGTTGGTTCCCAACGTTTTAACCTGACTTATTTGTTTTAAAAGAGAGAGAACCGACCTCAATTCGAGAAGACATAATGTATTGCACCTAAATTTATTATAATTTAATATATAATTCGTCAGTGGACTTGTTCTGGCCTAGATCCACCCATTTCAATTTCGTGTAGTCGTAAGTTCTTGTGTGGTTTGCCTCGCTCTTTGTGCTAGTTATAGATACATGTAACAAAAGAAAAATAGTTTTACAAGTTATATTAACAATTGTTATAATCTTATCCTATGTTTTCTTATTTGTGACGTTTTTTGTTGTCTTATTAACAAAACTATAATTTCATAAGCCCGGCTGTTTACTAGAGATGTATTATTTCAAAACGTTTTACGTCTTAATATTCATTGTGTTAATAAAGCAACTACGTGACAAACGTATTATTTAAATACGGTTCTGTTTTTTACCTTATTACTAATTATATATGATAAAAACTCTCTCGATTTGATTTCTTTAAGCTTATTGATCTATTATACCTTATATCTAGTGCAAACCTACCCGTTTTGAGAACATCTTTTTATACAGGCTTATAATGCCATTTATTTTTAAAACTAGAGTTTTATGTCTATGGGCAATAAATTGCCTTTCATATGATATCTCCTCTATTAAGATGCGTCCATCCCAACAGAGGTGACATTAATTCATTATCTTCATAGCTGTTAGTTTTTTGGGAAAAGGTCTGTTAATGGGGTATATCTATAAAGATAATGAATTTTTCATTTGGCATTAAAAATCAACTTATTGCGGCTTTGTCTAAAATTAAATTACCTATCCTATATGAACAATATTACTGTATGTTAAACTTATTTCTTTTTAGAATAAAATTAAAAAAAGCCGGTTCTCTCTATATTCTATTTAACCATTGTTCTTTACTTCTTACTTTTAAATGCATTATTTACAAATTTATCAAAACCATATAGTATATGGACTTTCCCGTCTATGTATAAAATATTTGCTAACAGCATTATAACAGTTTATTGACTCAGTTATATTTCTTGACCTATCCAAAACGGATATCAGTATATCAAATGACACAATTTATTTTACTTGCTGACTTAATTCAACATACCAGTTTTAGAAATTATGCAACATATCATATTTATGACTTTATGAATCTTATTATTTTCTCAAGTTATTGACTTGCAATGGGATCTTGCGTCACTTTATAATAATGATATTCAAATTACATTTACAGTAAACATTATGTAAATTAGCTTTAATAAACGAAAATTATACGTTACGCTTTTTAGCGACTGAATAAGTCTTTGTTTGTAGATTCCTTTGCTGTCGGCTGTCGGACGTTCCATTTAAGTAGTTTGCTTTTGTGTTGCGGACTGCTTGTTTACGCAAAGCCTGGTAGACGGCGCTCGTAGTTGTACCTTTTGGTTTTGTAGCAGATACAATTCATAGTGGGTTCTTTCAGTTCTTTGTTCCTTGAAAGGCGTGGTAAAATGGCGTCGACTTGATTTGCTTCTTTGTGTGTGTGTTGGCATTGGGTGGGCTAAAGACTACAATCAAATATAAGTATCGTAAATATGATTTTTGGCAATATTAGATAATTGGCAAGATTTGATTTAAGGTTTGTTATTATTCAATTATTTTTTAAGTTATCTAATTCGTTGTCTACTGCTGCAGGTATTTCATGCATATATTATAATTTCTTATACTTTTTAATCTTCCAGAAATCCCTAGTCGAAGAATGGGGATGCTTCTGAACTTCTACTAGTGATTCTTCGGATGGCTAGGTCCTGTATGGGCTCGATTGGTGCTTTCCAATGGCACCTGCCTGGTCCTGGATTTGGATCCATGCAGCATGTTCTTAAGGTAAGGTTATATATACATTATTTACAATTTCTTACTGATTTGCTATACACTTCTTGGTATCGCTTACATATACGTTTTCCCATATATTTATTTTATTCTATGCTTCTTATATTTATTTTCCATATCTAGTTTTGCTATGTATTAGGTATTATATGTACCTTATGCTATGCTATCCATCTATGCTTTTTTACGTGACTAGCTTTATGTAAACAATATAAGTCATTATATTGTTATTTATGTATCCACATATGTTCTATTTTAAACACACATTATATAAAAATATTTTGCTTATATATTTCTCCAATATTTCTCCTTATGTATGCCTTAGATAAACAACTTTTGCTTATATATTTCTTCACTATGTACGCTTCTTCTTATCTCAAAAACAACTTCTTCTATATTTCTTCTCACTTTACATAAACAACTTATGTATGCTTCTTCTGTATTCTTCATGCTTTACATAAACATTTCTTGCTTACGTAACATTTCACCTGGGTACTTTGCCCTTGAGCGTCTCGGGAACCAAAATATTTGCTTAACTTCTTTCAACGTCAGCGTAGCTACTTTAGTCCCTATATGCTCAACTTTCCGATGCCTAAATTTTTTGCTGTGACGTTATCTTTTAGACCATCCGTCCTTGCAACCTAATTTAGGCCGGAGAACACTTTATTTTATAATACTTTCTCTTTATTCTTTCTGTATATACTCTCAATACACAATTTTAATGGCAACTCACATTTACTTGTGCTTTACTGTATATATCT
Organism: Pissodes strobi; assembly: GCA_016904865.1. Taxonomy (NCBI): domain Eukaryota; kingdom Metazoa; phylum Arthropoda; class Insecta; order Coleoptera; family Curculionidae; genus Pissodes; species Pissodes strobi. Next base: position 224,087 of record MU181979.1, read on the forward strand.
TCACATTTGCTTCACCTATTTAATTTGCATACATAGTTTACTACTCTTGCTAATATTCGCCTAATTCATTCTTCTAGCTTCATTTTTCTTCATAAATCCTTCAATGTTCTATTATTTTATATAATGTTTATTATTCTATATTCAGTTTATTAACATCCTAAGTGTGTTTATCTATATATTTGTCTTATTTACACTCGGGCTTATATTATGCTATGTTTCACTATATATTTTCTATGTTTCACTATATATTTTCCTTATTTATATTTTAACCTCCTAAGTGCCTTGTATATATCATTTTCTATGGGCACTTGGGTTTTATATTTACACTATTTACATTTTGAAGCTTCGGGTCTCTCCTAGTTTTTTTTTTTTTTTCTTAGTTGCTTAAATTCTTCTTTTACTTGAGTACTTCTTCCATATAATTATATTTTTCCTCTCTTCGTCCTCTTCACTTGTTTCTCCTGCTTGCTCCACGGTTTCCTTTAGTTTCTCCTATACAAATCTGTTGTATTGCTCCATTTTGATATCTGTTCCATATAGTTAACTATATTTGTGTTTTCGGTACTGACTAGCACCTTCGTCAAAAATAAAGCAGCTCCCACAACGTAGTTACCTTCTTTCTTTCTTTGTTCCAGGTATGAACAAGGACCCCTAGATGGCGCTTGTGATGTCGACCGCCCGTACTTCGGCGACCGTCCGTGGATGCAGCACGTGTCCGTATTCTGTCTTTGATGAGGCCGACCGCTCGTAGATGGCAGCACTTGGCCGTTCCTCGGCGCGTGATTCGAACCAATATCTGCGTTTATTAAATGTTTAATTATTTAATGATTTACTTGATTTTGATGTTTAATTTAAGTTATTACTGTTGTATTCATTAAGATGGCGGCACTAGGCCCAATTAACACTAAATTGCTTGTCGTCACGATTTTAGATGTGACGTAGATGAATTATGGGTGTCACGACGCTCAAATTAAACCACTTGGCAAGCGAGGGTGGCTTATTTCAAAGTTCGTCTAGCAAGCGACGTCACTATTTTATTAATAAAGTTTATGTGAGCGGAGTTGTCTTTTATTTAGGTATTTGTTATAAGGTAAGTCTTCTAAGGTTATCACAAATTGCTAAGGCACTTTCACTACTTTTTAAAACTCCCCAAAAACTATCCCTTCACTAGAAGTTCTGATACTTCATAAATTCGACTCTCTCTATACTTTTTAGTAGCCCCCGAATGCCGTATACCTATGCATACGTTCACCCAGGTTAGGTAAGGACCTGACAACCTTATACCTGTGTATAAGTGTTCTCAATTATGGGGGTTGTGGGATAGAACAACTAGAAGTGGACGTACCTGTGTGCTGCCCAGCAACTAAATTGAGCGGTTTGAGAGACCCGAAAGTCTGATTAACTTGGCGTTTGCCTGCGTATTTATATGTTACAAAATGCTGATGGCTGCATCATTAAGGATTAAAGTCGCTCCCGTCGACCGCTCAAGTTGTTTATAATTAACAGTGAATGTTTATATAACATTTTTCAAGTTCAAGTTCAAACTTACGACAGGGTGATATTTAATTAATGATTTTAATTAGTTCACAGTATAAAAAGACAATGTATGCATAACTCCCAGTAAATCTATCATTAGGCAGTGTAACCTTTCCTTAACAAAAAATGCACAGTCCTTCATAAAGATGTAAACGGGGGGACATTGAAAATGAGGAATAAAAACGCAAAAATGTGATTGGTATTATAATTCAAATAGTTTTTAAAAGCAGAGTTCAAGAAAGTAACACAAACAGGAGTGTTTATAATATATTTAATTAAAGAAATGAATTTTTAACATTAATATTAAACATTATCAAAATTTAAAAAATAATGTTAAAGCAAGGTGCGGATATGAATGCCTAAAAAATTACCCTCCACTTGTAGATAAGAAAATCTATAAATATATATTTAGCCTTAACGTTGCTGTAATATTTTTAACCTGTTCCGATTTGTTTTAGCCCATTTAGGTGCTTTTTGTTAGTTTTGGTTAGTCGTTTAATCAACTTTCGGTTAGTATCAGTTAGTTCCAATTTATTTTAGTCATTTGAAGCGATTTGATACGTTATAATCAAATTTATTGTTTTTGGTTTCTTTTGGTTAGTTGCCAAAATGCGGCTCATTTTGGTTAGTTATAACTTACTTTAATTTTTGGAACCTATTTCGATACGTTTTAGCCCGTTTTGGTGTCTTTTGATTAATTTTGGTTAGTCATTCAATCAACTTTCGGTTGCTTTCGGTTAGTTCCAATTTATTTCGTTTATTTTTATTTATATTTAATTTATTTTAGTCATTTGAACCGATTTCGATACGTTATAACTAATTTTAATGTTTTTGGTTAATTTTAGTTAGTCGCCAAAATTCGGTTTATTTAAGTTAGTTTCAACTTACTTAAATATTTTTAATCTGTTTTGACATGTTTTAGCCCTTTTTAGTGTTTTTGGTTACTTTTGGTTTGTTTTAGTTAGTCGTTCAATCAACTTTCGGTTAATTTCTGTTAGTTTTAATTTATTTTAGTAATTTAAACCGGTTCCGATACGTTATTACCATTGATTTATAGGAGTGGATAAGCAATAGCCGTCTGTTGCGTTATTCAAAAGTGGCAACCTATAAGCGAAAAAACGAGTTTGTGCGCATGTCAAAATCGACGCAAAATCAAAAAGCGTGAGGACAGAAGATCCCATTTTGCCATGCGCACTAAAACACTGTGCTGTTTCCATGTTAGCAGGGGTCGATCAGAACCGTACTTGGCTTTTGGTTTTGACCTGTTTTCGTTGTGTAGCCGTGACTGTTGCTTTTTGCTTTTGTGTGTATTTTTTCTGAAGTTATTACTTTTTTATTTCATGAGAGTGGTCTATGAAGAATTGATTATAATGTATTGGAACTGGCTCAAATAAGTAAAATAACTTGAGACTAAGTCAAACAAACCGAAAGTTGATTTAACGACAAACCAGGCTAACCAAATCTATTAGAACTGATTATAACGTATCGGAACCGGCTCAAATAAGTAAAATAAGTTGACACTAAGTGAAACTAACCGAAAGTTGATTAAACGACTAACCCAAGCTAACCAAATCTATTAAAATTGATTATAACGTATCGGAACCGGCTCAAATAAATTAAATAAGTTGATACTAAGTGAAACTAACCGAAAGTTGATTAAACGAGTAACCCAAACTAACCAAATCTATTAAAATTGATTATAACATATCGGAATCGTTTCAAATAAGTAACATTAGTTGACACTTAGTGAAACTAACTTTCGTCAAGAGAAAATATTAACTCTTCCATCTTTGTATATCCTCAAGACTGCTTGTATTGTTAAATACCAGCCGAGGTTCACGATGAGAAGCTCCCGGTATCCAAGCAGGAATTACAGTATTTTCCGTCTTCCCCAGCCTACTTCAGCACTTCTACGAAAGTATAAACATCTTTAAGCATCTCCTACCTTATATCAAAAGTTCAGCATTCCCCAAGGTATTCAAAAGACAGCTAAAGAGGCTGCTAATTGAGAAAGCTTACTACACCGTCCTGGAATTCCTCGAGGATGCACTATGACGGGTATACTGTGAGAATGACTTGTGATGCAGCGTTTGTTTTGTGTATATTTGTACATATTTATATTTTTTTAACATGTTACTTGTTTTGTCTGCTGCTGTAAATCCAATTTTTTTACCATTTTATCAGAGAGTACTAGTTTCTTTTATTACTATTTGTGTCTATTACATATGTGTTGACAATTGACATTATTTAAATTTACACTTTACATTGTTCTTAAATTTTCTGTCCCTTTAAAAATATCTGTTGTAAAGTATGTTGAGTTTTTTAAAGTTTGTCTGGTTTTTTTGTTTTGGACTTTTGACCTTTTTGCATTTCAAATTCTACTTTATAAATATTTTTTTATTCTATTTGCTTTATTAGGCTTATAATTATGTATGTTTTATTATTAGGTATGGCTTTGTTAAAAACATTTTATGTTAAAACAATAAAGCAATATTTGATTTTGATTTGATTTGATAGCCGAAAGTTGATTAAACGACTAACCCAAACTAACCAAATCTATTAAAAATGATTATAACGTATCGGAACCGTCTGAAATAAATAAAATAAGTTGATACTAAGTGAAACTAACCGAAAGTTGGTTGGACTACTAACCAAAACTAACCAAATCTGTTAAAATTGATTATAACTTATCGGAGCCGGTTCAAGTGACTGAAATAAGTTGAAACTCACCGAAAGTTGATTAAACGACTAACACAAACTAACCAGATCTATTAAAATTGATGATAACGTAACGGAACTGCCCCAAATAAGTAAAATAAGTTGACACTGACTGAAACTAACCGAAATTGATTAAATGACTATCCCAAACTAACCAAATCTAATAAAATTGATTATAATGTATCGGAACCGGCTCAGATAAATAAAATAATTTGATGCTAAGTGAAACTAACCGAAAGTTGATTAAACGACCGGCCCAAACTAACCAAATCTATTAAAATTGATTATAACGTATCAGAACCGTCTAAAATAAATAAAATAAGTTGATACTAAGTGAAACTAACTGAAAGCTGATTGGACTACTAACTGAAACTAACCAAATCTATTAAAATTGATTTTATCTCATCGGAACCGGTTCAAGTGACTAAAATAAGACGAAACTTGCCGAAAGTTTATTTGACGACTAACCAATACTAACCAAATGTATTAAAATTGATTATAACGTATCGAAATTGATTCTAACCTAAACTAACCGTAAGTTGATTCGACGACTAACCAAATCTATTAAAGTTGATTATATTGTGTCGGAACTGGCTCAAATAAGTAAAATAAGTTGAGACTAAGTGAAACTAACCGAAAGTTGATTAGACGACTTACTAAAACTAACCGAATCTATTAAAATTGACTATAACGTATCGGAACGGGCCCAAATAAGTAAAATCAGGTGAGACTCGATAAAGAATTATTCACTTCTCTCATGTGTACTGTGCTAATCGCGACTTTTTTTGTTCTATATGTCATTGTTCGATGGTGATATGCGTGTTATTGCAACTCAATATGTTATTAGTGCTTAGCGTTTGACGGCGTTTTGTGTTGATAATTCGAGCCCTTTAGAGGTGGTCTGCTGCGTCCTTTTGCGGACTTAAAGTAAATTAGTATTTTCGTTGAAAAAAGTACAGATATGCTGTCACCTTAAATGACAATAAAATGCTAAAAGTAAAGCAATTTTTAGAGGCCTTCGTTACCACCCTAACGAGGCAAGTGATAGAACAAAAAAATATATTTTGTATTTGAGGATGCGGATTATATATTTGAACATGCATTTTTGGAAAACCCGTATGCAAAAAATAATAGAAAATGTCATTTCCATATATGCTAAAGTAAGATTTTACAGTTTGACGGAGAGACGGACAAAGGAAATAAAAGGACAATTAATTAGAAAGAAATTGACCAAACTCATTTTGTTCTCGGGCAAGTGAATTATTTTTGTATTTTAGTATTACTTATTGCTTAGTACTTGAGGTGCATAGTGATTATGAACTGCTCTATTTTGAATTTGATTGTTTACTACCCTCTAAAACATTGCAGTTATGCAAACAGATTTTAAGAGAATATGAAGAAATTAGATCAGAGGAATCAAAATTTTACATTTTAGATCTGTTAATCGTAATTACTGCACGATAATTCCCCATTGTGCTCATACTAACAATTTTAAATCACCTCAAACGAATATTTCTATTCTAAGTATCATAACCAAAGAATCAAAATCCCTAATATCATATTGTTATTACCTTGGCAAACATTATACCGAACGATACAGTCAGCACTAGCTACAACGAAATGTTAAATATAATTATGAAAAAAAACTCGCGTGTCGGACAGTACGCGTGATAGAAGTGAATATTTCTTTACCGATTCCATACGAAGGAGAGAGAGAGAG
>MU181979.1:288430-303295 GCA_016904865.1 Pissodes strobi
CTACGAATCTAAGTTTTATAAATAAAAATACAATATTTACTAAATTTATGATTTTGCTATACCATAATACCTACTAAAAAGTAAAAAATAAATAAAAGTAAAAAAAATATAAAACAAGCTTTTATTTAAATGCACTAAAAGAAGAAAATGAAATTTGAAGTAAATCAAACCCATTATTTTGTTACATTAAACATTTTTAGATGATATAAAAGCTTGTCGCGAGATTTTCCTGTTTAAATTACTCGCGACAAGCAAATTTTATTTTCTTCTTTTTAGTGCATTTAAATAAAAGCTTGTTTTAATTTTTTTTTACTTTTATTTATTTTTAATCACACTGTATCTTCAGACTCTCAGTTTGGCTTTCGCAGGGGGTACATCTCTGGGGATACTGGACCTCGTGACGGACATACTGGGGAGCTTTTCAGGATAAAAGTTTCTTGATCACAACTCTCTGTGACCTTAGTAAGGCCTTCGACTGTGTCCCGCATGAACTGCTTCTTAATAAACTAAATATTTATAACTTTCATCCAGATAGCCTGGCAATTGTTAGATATTATATCTATCTATCTATCTATCTATCTATCTATATCTATAATCTCTTCAGCTTTTAAAATTGTTGTTTGGATTTTAATTGATATTATTTGGATAAATAAAAGTAAGAGTTAAATGTTCCTTGAGTTACCCTGGCACTGGCGCTGCTCGGATACGTCTTATTGCGTTGGCACTATAGGGGTGTGGGTTCGAATTCTGAAGATTCAATTATGGGTGCCAGGTCTAAAGTAGTAGTAGCTAAATTGTCAGATTACATTATCAATAATAACACAGCGATGTAAGGAGAGTAAACGCAAGAAATAAAAGATATGTTGTCCTAACACAATTTTTAATAATAACCTTTGACTCTCCTGAGTATATTTCAAATTTACATTATTTGAATAAAAATTCCAACTACCAATTAAAAATCTCCTGTATAGGTAAGATAAAATAATCAATATTTAATATGAACTGATCCAAGACTACAGTATAATGAGATAGCCAGCCTGGCCCATACCTATTTGCAAATAATGCAACTGCAAACATCAGGTAAATGTATATGAAATTTTCCTTACGACCCTATTTAAAATTAATGGTCCTGCTAAGCTAATAGCCCATAAATCAGTCCATACATTACATAATCAGCCAAATTAACTCTGATCAAAATGATTCTCAGAATCGAGCAAGATCTAATCAATGTCAAAATATTGAACTTCGTTCACATATTGTGTTTAGAAAATATGTCAAAATGGGGAAATAGTTGTAAAATCTAACAGACGTCTCTGAGAGAAATTCAATTTATATTTAAATGTAAGACCTAACCTTGAAAAAATTACAGTTTCAATTTAAATTCCAGGCTTAGGTACCCTTGGGAAAAATTAAATATAACCAAATAATATCACTACTTGTTATGTAGTAACTAGAGTAGAGATTATTAAGAAATAATAGTTTACTTAAATTTACAAATTGACATTTCCAAAGATTAATACCGAATACGTATAGAGTATTTAATCATTATAATACATAGTACCAATTAAAGCTTAAAGTTAAAATTGAAGATATATAATCTCGTTTTGAGATACGGTAAGGTAAATGTAAAATAGGATAAAGGTACAAGATAAATCGACGATGCGGTAAAGATAAGATAAATCTATGAGACACGTTAAAGATAATTAAAGTTAAATTTCGAAATGTTGGTTTTTCTGTTAAAAAAATCAAATAATGAGGAATTGTGAACACTTTTCTAAAAAGGATGAGTTATCTTTATGGAATGACAGACGAGAATACTCAGGGTCCCTAACGCTTCTAACCACGGAGTCATCCCGACCATTTAATTTCCACTTCCCAATCAACAATAATAATTACATTGCTACCCACGAGGCTACGATTTTAGGAATGGAGTGCGTCCTGGAATCTCCCGATCCTCTCCTACAGTCTCCTCACCCGTCCATATGAATTGAAATTACTATCACTCAATTCGAACCAGTTCAAATTCAGGACTCCATTAATGTTAGAATTAAAATTAGAGTAGAGTTAGGTAGAGTTAAGAGTGGAGCTAAGAGCCTGAAATAATATAAAACGAACATCAGACGTCTCAAAATGGCGTCCTCATGCTGCTAAAAAACTCGCCATCACTTAAATAATTACCTGTTGGTCGCCTCTCCTTGAGGTGTCGGCTGATCCATACTAAGATGCCATGGAGCAAAAAGTTAATACAATCCAGCATACCTGTCATCAATTTCCAGAGAAATTAAAACATTTTGACGCCTCCGTCACCGCCTTTGACCTTTTAGGCCTGAAGGTCTAATCAAAAGGGACTCGTGCTTCAGCTGCCATCGGTTTATTCACTCAGACTCACAAAAACTGATTTCCGCAGGATGCACACGAAATCAACCTATGATACCCGAGTCGATACGAGGTCAATTTAAATACCGCCAACTAAGTAAACATGAGCACACTTCCTAATTAGAAGATTCCCTAAAATCTCGATCAAATCTCCTTCACAAGCTATTCAGAACTATGTAACTGTCAAAACAAAGCACCAAGTTAGGTCACAAACTAGAGAAAAACCGTAAATTTAATAGATGCATTGCTGGTTGTCTATCTATATCGCCAACTTTTCATATTAAATTCAAAACCTGCAACCATATTCACTATATGCCTGCAGCCCAGTAGCGGCGTAGACAAATCAATTACATTAAAAAAACCAATGGTGTGCTAGATTATATTGAAGTTTGTGAATGTAAGAAAATAAATTAATTGTTTTTGGATATTTAACCGCGAATTGATACAGAAAATGAAAATTACTGACATTGGAACGAGCATATTAAAATGATTGTTACAATCTTTTCTTAGCAACAGATTTAAAGCTATGTCGGTGGGTGGTGAGCAGTCTGATGAGAGAGCAGTCAGTGTTGGGGTCCCACAGAGGTCTGTCTTGGGACCTCTGCTCTTTTTAATATACATCAATGATTTACCTCATGCTGATCGAGTAGCAAGGTTTACTCTGTTTGCAGACGTCACCACGATATCAGTTATCGCAGAAAATCGAGAGGAATCGCTGGCAGGAGCTCCGGGGTCTCGGTCGAGGGCTGAGGACTGGTTTGCTGCAAACCGACTTTTTTCTAAATGCGTCAAAGACGGAACAGGTGGCATTTTTACTGAGACAGCTCCGGTAGGAGGAAATGGAATGGTCGGTTAGATTTTTGGGAGTACATCTTGACCCTAGGGAAATCAGCTCTACATCTTCATGCTAAGAACTTTGTCACATTGCATTACGAATGAGGTGCTGAGGCAGGCCTACTTTTTTCTCTTGCATAGCCATATTACATACGCAATACTGACATGGGGTCATGAAAGTAGGCGGGGAGTTCTCATATTCAGGCTTCAGAAAAGAGCGGTGAGATTGGTGTCTGGCCTCGCCTATAGGGCTGATTGCAGGGACGCACTCAAGGAACACCGAATACTGACTTTTCCATGTGCATATATTTTGGAAAACCTGTTGCATATCAGAAAGAACATCCACTCTTATGCAGTGCATCAGAACTTGCATCACCACAATTCTAGAACTAAAACGGATTTAGTTTATATATACCATCGTTTAAAAGGTTGTCAGAATGACCCAAGGTGTCTTGCTGCTAGATTTTTCAAGCTGCCGGACAGCAATCGAGAACTTTCACTTGTAAAATTTAAGATAACTGTAAAGAGACTGATGATTCTAAATGCATTTTACTCATTTGAGGAATTTTTGGGTTTTATTTTTTGATTTTGCAAATTTGTCTTTCTGTACTTGGTGTTTTACATTCCAAATTTGTTGTATTTTGTTGTATTTTTGATGTTTTAACTTTTAATGACATTTTACTACATGTTTGTTCTTTAAATCACTATTGTGTGTGCTGTATTGTAAGTGTAATATTTAAGGATTTTATTGTTGCCACATTTATGTGACCTAATTTGCTACATAGGTGTTCTTTGAGTTATAATTGTGTGCAGTATTGTAGATGTATTATTTAAGAATTTTATTGTTGTCATATTTATATTATGACTTGTGTAAGTACTACTGTATAGAAGCACCATACAAATATGATTATGATTATGATTAATAACTTCTGAACCTTTGTGGCGGGCTAATTTTCTCAACACTTTCCGTTTTCGGGTATTTCGGTATTTTCACTTAAAAAGACAATACCTTCGTTGGACTCAAGCATTCACCAAAACTGACACGTAACAGATGCATTTAATTTTATTTTTTAATGTAGAAGGTTGTTACCTATACAAACTCTGCGGGCTCGCCGCAATAGGGTCTGACACTAAATCAAGTAAAGAAGATGGATCATCAACATATTGATATATTTTCACTTAAAAAACACAATCAATAAGTCGATTAATAATACAGATAGATGATGGTTGCAAATTTTTAGGTAAATTATATAATAATATAATACTTATAATACTTATTTATCGGTATATTTTTTAATTGAAAAACTGTAAAAGCGTAGTTTGTGTAATATAAATAGTTACTATTATTTTTAAAGTCTTTCATGCAACCTAAGAATACGAAAAAATGTTAAGTTTTCAATGCGCTGTGTGGTCCGAAATTAAAACAAGTAAAGAAGGTGTATCATCACTATATTGATACGTTTTCACTTAAAAAACACAATGTTTTCGTTGGACTCGAATATTCACCAAAAGTGACACGTAATAGATGCAAATAATTTAATTTCTTAAAGTAGGAGGTGGTTACCAATAAAACTCCAGGGCTCGCCGCAATAGGATCCGGAACTAATGCAAGTAAACGAGGTGAATGATCACCATATTGATATGTTTCACGTAAAAATACCATACCTTCGTTGGGCTCAAACATTCACCAAATCTTTAACGTAACGGCCGCAGACATAAGTCTGCGCCGCTCTATCGGGGTTAGAAAAAGTGACATGCTGTTCTAGTCCCTTTTTAACTCCCGCGTGGTGGCGAAATACTCAAAAAACTGTAAGTATGTAATTTATTATTGTCAAAACTATAAATCATGCATACCAATAGGACAATATTACATATTGAAATGCAAGAGAAATGTTTAATATAAGTATGGCAATAACATTTGATTTTCTACTTTAAATTATCTTTATTAAAAACAAATGGAAATAGGTAATCCTGATATAGAAACCTAAGAGGATACGTAAAATAACAATTAGGTATACATTTAAAGTTTCTTAACATGAGCATACTGCATGAGGGTCCCATGTTAAATACAATCGAGTACTACAACTAAAAAATTAAACAGTCAAAACTATAAATCATACGCACCAATAGGGCAATATTACATATTGAAATGCAAGAGAAATGTTTAAAATAAGTATGGCAATAATATCTGATTTTCTACTTTAAAATATCTTTATTAAAAACAAATGGAAATAGCTAATCCTGATATAGAAACCTAAGAGGATACGTAAAATAACAATTAGGAATACATTTAAAGTTTCTTAGCATGAGCATACTGCCTGAGGGTCCCATGTTAAATACAATCGAGTACTACAACTAAAAAATTATAGAGGCTGCATTACCGAGTTGTTTTCTTTACGAGTCGAAAAAATAGAAGCTTTAGCTTTGTCAATTAGTAATCAACTTACCTAAAAACTTCCCTTAAAGAATTATTACTGGCATATCTGTGGGTTAAATATTCTCTCTCTCTCACTTGCAATTTATAATCTAAATGCTTCATAACGAGTAATCACTTTATTTCTTATATCATGAGAGTCTGAGATGGTACTATCAATGAGTCTAATTTTTCACTATTTTTGTTTTAAATCGATACTTTGCCGGGACACAATTTCATAATGTTGTGTAAAGAAACTTTCCATTTCAAGAAAAAAAATAAAATACACGTTCACTATAAAAAAAATCAAAGTATACATTCTATATCTATATGTTTTCAAAAGAGTAAATTTAGTAAAACTTTCGTACACAGTGTCGGTATTTCCTAATTCTGCTATGCAATTTGCATAAGTTTTTGATTGTTTTTTAATTGAGTTTACTATATAGCCAGCAATATTATATAATTAGCTTCACTGAAGTTGCAAGGTAAATGTTCACGGAGTGCAACTGTTGAATGGGTAGTTTCAGTGTTCGACTCAACCAAACTCTCTAAAAGTTGACAAATATTACAGAATGCAATAATAACTGACAACTGACAAACATCTAACAAAATACGAAACATTTCAACGATTATGTGAGATAACTAATATGAGAAACTAATCTGAGACGTACCTACATACATTAATTTAAATTTTTGTAATAAAAAGTATTTAGTTATGTATATACAAATAACAGTTACATGTAAGATACATGTTAATATACAAATAACAGAAGTTTCTTAATAAGAATAAATTAATACATTAGTCAAAATATTATTTTATTAGTGTCACGAATTGTATTTTTTTTAACTGTGCGTGTAGGAGAGTAGCTCAGATTTAGTAACGCACTACGTCAAGTTGAGAAGAGATAGTAAAGGAGACACATCGATAAAAACCATAACAAGTTTATTTACAAACAAACTTAACAACGGTTAGACTATATACTAATAAAGGCTTGTTTAAGTTTATAGATGAACTATCAGTTTACACTATACCCAATTAATATTAAATGCATGTCTTCTCGAGGGAGGTTTAGTTCAAAGTTTTTCTAGCAAGCGACGTCACTTTTATTAATAAAGTTTATGTGAGCGGAGTTGTCTTTTATTTATGTATTCGTTCTGATATTTATAAGGTAAGTCTTTCTGGTTTAAGTTTATCACAGATTGCTAAGGCACTTTCACTACTTTTTAAAACTCCGCAAAAACTATCCCTTTACTGGAAATTCTGGTACTTCACTAGTAAATTCGACTCTCTACTTTTAGTAGCCCCCAGATGCAGTATACCTGTGCATACGTCCACCCAAGTTAGGTAAGGATCTGATCGTCCTGTGCCTGTGTACAGGTGTTCACAGATATGGAGGTTGTGGGATAGAACAACTAGAAGTGTACGCACCTGTATTTTGTACCGCAACTAGACTGGGCGGAATTGAGAGACTCGAAAGCCTGATGAACTTGGCGTTTGCCTGCGTATTTATATGTTACAAAAGGAAGATGGCTGCATCATTAAGGATTAAAATCGCTCCCGTCGACCGCTCAAGTTGCTTATAATTAACAGTGAATGTTTATATAACATTTGTCAAGTTCAAGTTTAAACTTAGGACAGGGTGATATTTAATTAGTAGGTTTATGCTTTTTAGTAGTTCACAATACCATCATAATATTAGATTTGTTTGCCGGAAGGAAAACAGACAGAAAACTTTCTACTCTTTTATTGCATGCTTACTGCACTAAACAATGATTCCCGCGAAGACCGTAAAATGCAAAAACTACTTTAGCTCTACACAAAGCTGCCATATAAAATACGTGTAAAACACAAACGTAAACAAAGGAAATGTGTTGATTAATGGCGGAGCCAATCAAAACACTGACCACGCATTGTCACCACTGTTCCTATAAAGACACTATAGTTTTTACTTACTTTAATTTGTGTAACCTGTTCCTATACGTTTTAGCAATCAACTTTCGGTTAGTTTCAGTTAGTTTTAATTTATTTTAGTCATTTTAACCGGTTTCGATACGTTATAACCAATATTAATGTTTTTGGTTAATTTTGGTTAGTCACCAAAATTCGGCTAATTTCGGTTAGTCTTAACTTACTTTAATATTTAAAATCTGTTCCGGTATATTTTCGCCATTTTTCGTGCTTTTCGTTACTTTTGGATAGTCGTTCAATCAATTTTCGGTTAATTTCAGTTAGTTTCAATTTATTTTAGTAATTTAAACCGGTTCCGGTACGTTATAACTAACTTTAATGTATTTTGTTAATTTCAGTTAGTCACGAAAATTCGGTTAGTTTTAACTTACTTTAATATTTTTAATCTATTCCGATAGGTTTTAGCGCCTTTTTGGTGGTTTTGGTTACTTTTGGTCATTTTTGCTTAGTCGTTGAATCAACTTTCGGTTAATTTCAGTTAGTTTTAATTTATTTTAATCACTTGAACCGGCACCGATACGTAATTATCAAATTTAATGTTTTGGCTTGTTTTGGTTATTCGCCGAAATTCGGTTCGTTTTGGTTAGTGTAAATTTTAATATTCTATCTGTTCCGAGACGCCCTTTTAGGTTCCTATGGTTACTCTTGGTAAGTTTTGGTTAGTCGTTCAATCAACTTTCGGTTAGTTTGTTGGGTTAGTTCCAATTTATTTTAGTCATTTGAACCGGTTCCGATATGATATAACCAATTTTAATGTTTTTGGTTACTTTTGGTCGTCAAAGTTCGGTTACTTTCAGTTACCACCTATGTACTTTAATTTTTTAATCTGTTCCGATACATTTTAACCCATTTTGTGCTTTTGGGTTACTTTTAGATAGTCTGAGTTAGTCGTTTAACCAAATTTTCAGTTAGTTTCAGTTAGTTTTAATTTATTTTAGTCATTTGAACCGATGCCGTTCACATAAACAAACTAACACGTTCTCTCACGCGTATAACGTCATGTGGCAAATGTGGCATGCACTTTTTCACAATTTGGGGCCCTATATTAGGATAACAGAAACATTTTCAATGGGGTACTTCAAATGGAACGAAAATGCATAGATTTTTGACGGCTTCAGTGAACATGCAGCATGAAACATTTTATTTCTGACGTACTGAAATTTTGTATAACAGCATTTTTTCCGGATGAAATTTGTTAAAATCCTCTTGAAAAGCGCAGGTCAATCAGTATGTTTTGTAGCTTCAAAAATATTTCAAATCAAACTATACTTTAATATTTGAGGTATGCTTTTCAAGACTGAAGTAGTCTAGTTTAGAAAATACGCCCTGAAATCCAAATGCTTGCGTATACATGATTCTATTTCCTGTATAGCATCTAGAACGGCACTTTTCCTTATACTTATTATCATTCCGAGTTATAAGCACCATTTATTGGTCTAAACAAGCTTTAAAGCGACAAAGCATTTGCTTTTCGAGTCTCGAAAATATTACATCCTGTTAGCGAAATATTTTTCTCTAAACTATCAGTCTTTTGCTTTTACTTTAGAATGCATTTTGCCGTAAAAAGTTGGATGCATAATAGATACCTTCGTTTTCAAAGAAAAAGCCTCGTAGAAAATATATTCTCTTACTTTTCTGTATACGGAATAGGACTTATTTTCGGTGTACAATAAAATTGTTAGTGTTATTCTAACCCCAATTTAACTTTGTTCGCAAAATTAATTAAGTACATAGACGACATGTATATTGCAGTAAGCTTATCAGTGAATAATTTTTATTTATTCTATATTTTATGCTGATTATAATTTTCAATTAATTATATAAATATTTTTGGAGAAGTAGATTTTCCACTTTTCCTGAAATTGACAGAAGAATATTATAAAACAAATTTTATATATAATTTAAATAATTGAAAATAAAGTTTGTGTCAGCAACATATTTCCACGATCTATATTTCATATTAATATAGAGATTAAATCGTTCAAAAACGCTCAATAGCTTTTCAATTTAGTTTTTATTTTTATTTTACTGAACGAAACCAGAAATAAATATTCGATTAAATAGAGTAATACTTCATTTTCAGTTCAGATTGGTGTTATAACTCTTTCCATTCTTTGGTGATTATATATTTATTGCATATTGTGCTTAAAATAATATATTACAGCTTGAACTGTAGAAATATCGTAACGATACTAATAGAAACTAATAATAATTACAATATTGTTAATAACAATAAAAATTATAATGTATACTTTTGTTTATCATCTAGATTATATTGTTTAGTTTAGGTTAGCTAAGTACTTATAGTCTATACTTATATCTTACATGTACAGGTGTAATGCTATTAGGCAAAATGATCTTATGTAGTAATGTAGAAATTGAGCAAGAGCGTTCGCAAAATTTCAAGTAGTGGCTGTCTCAGAGTCTTCATTTTGCCTCTGAGGTATTTTGTATACCAAAGCTGGTGAACGACCTTATTGTTAATTTTAATGTTAATATATCTACAATACTTTAGCTTTTTTGTGTAATTTGGGTAAGAATAACAGGGATATCTAATTGGGTCACTCTCTGCCGTATTAGTGATATTACTGGCTCCTGTATGTTGCCACAAAATACCATGATTTGCTATAGTATAGCAAACTATTTTACTGTTCTTTTATTTTGCTGATTACTATTTGTATTGGTTGCGGCAATGCCCCATGAGTTCCGTTGGATTTGAAATATTATCATCTTGCCTTCGGAGTGGGGCCTAATCTACTATTAGTGTCATTTCTTTTAGAACTTCCAAGCCTGCTGCGAGTTTATTTAGATAACTTGTATACAATTAATAAATATGTTAAAATATTTTTCTATTAGGCATTCAATGCCTTTGCCCTGATCATTTATGCCCAGCATATACTTTTTATAGGGATGTAGTGAAGGAATTCCATCATTGCTCAAACCAGGGGCTAAAGTAATAAACAAAATTCTGAACTTAAGATAGTGTTTCTACAAAAAAAAATCATAGCCCTTTACAAAGATGCAACCGGGGAAACATTGAATATGCCGAAGCAGAATACAACGCTTATTAAATTTGAAATCTAAGAAAACTCATAATTGTGTTGAAAGTAATAGTTGATATAGGTTTGGGTTAATTTGGGTTAGATCAGATTAGATTACGTAAGTCTAGTTTACCAAATATACGACATAAATGCATATTAATTCAAGTGTAATTTTTTTTTAAAATTTATAACTTTAAGTGTGGGTGTAAAAAGTAAAATAACATTTGCATTCGATTCGTCTCTCATTCTCCGATCTAACGATATGCAACACGACTAGTATGTTGTGAGAAACTAAAAGTCACCCTCACCCACCCCTAACACAAGTTAATGCAAAAAATACTTTTAGCAGATTATGTAAGTTTAGTTTACCAAAATATACCACTTAAATACATATTACCTCAAGTTTCGTTCGTTTTTACAGTTTATAACATTACGGGTGGTTGTAAAAGCCAAAAAAAAAAAAATTGCAATCGATTCGTCTCAATCCCCGATATAACGCGGTTAGTTTCACTTAGTATAAACCTATTTTAACCATTTGAGTGAATTCCGGTAATTTATACTCAATTTTAATAGATTTGGTTAGTTCTGCTTAGATGTCGAATCAACTTTCGGTTAGTTTAACTAATTCCCAACTTAATTTAGTCGGCTCCGATGCGTTATAATCAATTTTATTAGATTTGGTTTATTCCGGTTAGTCGTGTAATCAACTTTCGGTTAGTTTCACTTACTCTCAACTTATTTATGTTATTCGGACCGGTTCCAATACGTTCTAATCAATTATAATGGGGTTGGTAAGTTTTCGTTAGTCGTTCAATCGAGTTTAGATTAGTTTCACTTAGCCTCAAATTATTTTAATCATTTAAGTCGGTTCCGATACGTTATAACCAATTTTCAAAGATTTGGTTAGACATCTTATCAACTTTCGGTTCGTTTCATGTAGTATCAACTCCTTTTAGTCATTTGAACTAGTTACGATACGTTATAATCAATTTTAATAGATTGGGATAGTCGTCTAATCAACTTTCGGTTAGTTTCACTTAATCTAAAGTAATTTAATTTATCTGAGCCGGTTCCGATACGTTATAATCAATTTTAATCGATCTGGTTGTTCCGGTTAGTCGTGTAATCAACTTTCGGTTGGTTTAACTTAGTCTCAACTTATTTTACTAATTTGAGCCGGTTCCGATAAGTTATATCTGATTTTAATTGATTTGGTTACTTTTGGTTAGTCGTCCAATCAACTCTCGGTTAGTTTCACTTAATATCAACTTATTTTAGTCATTTGGACCTGATACAATACGTTATAATCAATTTTAATGGGTTTGGTTAGGTTTTGTTGGTTGTTCAGTCAAATTTCGGTTAGTTTCAGTCGCCGAATCAGCTTTCGGTTAATTTAACTTATTCTCTACTTAATTTAGTCATTTGAGTCGGTTCCGAAACGTTATGAGCAATTTTAATAGATTTGGTTAGTCGGCCGATCAATTTTTGGTTAGTTTCACCTCGTCTCAAGTTATTTTAACGATATGAACCGATCCCAATACGTTACAATCAATGCTAACAGATTTGGTTACTTTTGGTTAGTCGTGCACTTAACTTTCGGTTAGTTTCAACTTATTTTAGTTATTTGAACTGGTTCCGATATCTTATAATCAATTTTAATAGGTATGGTTAGTTTGTTTAGTCGTCAAATCAACTTTCGATTAGTTTTACTTTGTATCAACTTATTTTAGTCATCTGAAACTGTTACGATACGTTACAGTTAATTTAAATAGTTTTGGTTAGTCGCCAAATCACCTTTCAGTTAGTTTCACTTAGTCTCAACTAAATTTGAACCAGTTCCGATACGTTATAATCAATTATCATAGATTTGGTTAGTCTACCAATCAACTTTCCGTTAGTTTCCTTAGTCTCAATTTATTTTAGTCATTTGAGCTGATTTCAATACGTTATAATAAATTTTTCATAAACCGTGTCGTGACATTCACGAAAATTTTCTGTGTCGTGACGCGACCTTGAAAAATCACTCATGAAACCGAAAAAATATGAATTTGAACCGCCTCCGATACGTTATAAAAAAGTTTAATGTTTTTGGTAGTTCGTTTTTGTTAGTTTTAACTTACTTTAATATGTTGATCATGTTTCGATACGTTTTAGTCCTTTTTGGTGATTTTGGTTAGTTGTTCAATCAACTTTCGGTTAGTTTCAGTTTGTTCCAATTTCATTTTCATAATTTGAACTGGATCCAATACGTTATGACCAATTTTGAATGTTTGTGGTTAGTTTTGGTTAGTCGCCAAAGTTCGGTTACTTTGAGTTAGTTTTACTTACTTTTATTTTTTTAATCTGTTCTGATACATTTTAAACCTTTTTGATGCTTTAGCTTGGGTTAATCGTTCAATCAACTTTCGGTTAGTTTCAGTTAGTGTTAATTGATTTTTGTCATTTGAACCGGTTCCGTCTACATAAACAAACTAACACGATCTCTCACGCGTCTGACGTCATGTGTGGCAAATGTAGCATGCACTTTTTCGTGATTTGATACTCCATAGTAGGAAAATAGAAACATTGTCAATATTAATAAATCCAAATTTTGATTTTAATGCGAACATTTGCTTAGTTTTATAAACCCAGAATACTCTTAATTTAGCACTAAATAAAGGATAGATCTATTGACGTAAATGAAATATTATAACAAACTATAAATAATTTATGTGTTGTTTGTTCAATACGATATGGAAAATGCAAAAACCTTCTACTGGTCTTATGTTGAACAAACCAGCCAATAATGACTGTTAGTATCGTAATTAAATTCATGATTTGATTGAGCATAATTATTACCAGGAATTCGAGAACGGGTTTAACCGAAATAGTAATAAGGGTGCTAAACTGCATATCTAAAGAGAAGTAAAACTTTTGTCAATTAGTGTATCTAGCTAACTCTTCAATCAATCAACAATATTTATTTACTCTTTTGTTAGTTACATGTGACCTCTAGATACTAAATAACATGATATTTTGGAGCGTATCGCGGGTTTACTCTCCACGCTGTTTCCTCAGCGCGTTGCGGACCCGCGCATCACTGCACCCATCTGTGGTGCTAACGGTTCGTTATTGCTTGTTTACTTGTACTTGCAGGTTTTGGTTTGATCTATTTTGTTATGCAGGGAAAAGTTTAAGAGTAAAACCCTGCTTCTCGTTATTTAGATTAGGACGTTATGTACAAACAAGCATTATGTACAATATATAAAATATTTACAACATTTAAACTTATTGTATTATGATACGTATTTACATGCTATGTACGTTATTATTTGTTTGGATTGTAGCATATGCACTACGAATCCACATCCGGTGGTTTGGAATTGCTAGCATCAAGTGCCAGATGCGCGAGCTTTGCGATAGCAGCTGCGGAGTGAGGGACGCTTCTGCGGCGTGTAGTGATTTGTTTGCGTGTGTATATATGTATAATTTGTCAACTAGCAAGTCTCATTTCCGCGTCCTAACGTCGATCTATGAGGTAGCCAGTATGGTGTAGCTGACTTAGGTTGGATAGCTGTTTATGTCATTTTATGCACATTTATATGTTATGTGTTGTGTGTGGTATATGTGTGTTCAGGTGTAAATCCTACCTTTAGGGAGGTCTTATCTCGTTGTAGAATAAAGATCTGTTCCTGTATATTGTCCTATGAGGTGTTCGGTGTTCCACCAAACTGGGGCTCCATACATAAGCGCAGACCTGATGATCGATTTATAAATTATATGCTTATTCAACGGGCTTAGGTAGGATCGGTGCGTGATTAATGTGTTTAAGCTTTGTTTAATGGCCATATTTTTTGTTTCAATTGCCACAATGTGTTTATTGAAGTCAAGCCTTGAGTCAAAGTTAATACCTAAATATCTGACTTCTCTTTTGTAGTGTATTTGTGTATTTGGTATGGTGAGGGGTGTAATTTGTGTGTCTTTTCGTTTACGTGTAATGATGATCAGGTCTGTTTTGCTTGCGCTTATCGTGATTTTCCATTTTTTGTAGTATGACGTGAGTGTGTCAAGGTGATTAGATATGTTTTGTTTTGCCACTTCTGCTTGGGGAGAACGAAATAGATTGCAGTATCATCTGCGTAAAGCGCGATGCGGGTATTTGGATTTGGCGGAAAATCAGCAATACATTGATTGAATAGTTGCGGCGATAAAACCGTTCCCTGTGGGACTCCGGCAAGGATATGTCTTGATAC
>MU181979.1:333295-350253 GCA_016904865.1 Pissodes strobi
ATAAAAATTAAATTTTGGGAGCGTATGACAAAAAATAGTGTTTGTCATACGTACCTAAATGAAGTTTTTCAGGACTCATCTGCTATTCTGGACTCGGCTAATGCTTCGTCCGGAAACAGCAATGATTCGTCCTGAAAAACTCCATTTTAGGTACTTATAACAAAATTAACTATTTTGTCATATGCTCCCAAAAATAGCTATTTTACGGACTCATTTGAGTCCGTAAAATGCTTCTTTTTAGGCCTAGTCCCTTAAAGTCGTCATGGCAACCTTTTCGGACTATTCCAAAATTCCTGAATATGTCTAAATGTCAAATTTCGAATGACATGACAAAATTGTCAAATAGTTGCTACGATATCAAATTCTAAGCTAACTTTGTCGTACATTATGATTTCAAAAATTATGGTAAATTTGCAAATTTAGGCGTTATGAAGAATTGCAAAAAGCGTATAAATAAAAATTAAATTTTGGGAGCGTGTGACAAAAAATAGTGTTTGTCACAGGTACCTAAATGAAGTTTTTCAGGACTCATCTGCTATTCCGGACTCGGCTGTCCTGAAAAACTCCATTTTAGGTACTTGTAACAAAAATAACTATTAGATGAGTTAAAAACCATCATAATTATTATTATTCATTTCGGCGAAAGAATAATAACAAACATACAAGTACGTTTCTTCTGCACATAAAACATTTAACTGTTTCTAAGAAAAATATTGCGGTTTAAATTTTCTTAGTTTCTACAAAAACATTTTAATTATAAGTTAAATATTGGGATGTAAAATTCATAACTAATAAAACTGCACTAGTGCGACAAAATATGTGGTTGACGTAGCAATTACTGACAAAATTGTGGACCTCTTGATTTCAAAAAACTCAGCAGCTGTAAATCGTAATCCATTGTTCGCTATATAAGAACCAAATGACTGCAGTTGCTGATACTCGTAACTCCGATAGTCAAATTCTTGTTGAAGCTCATAACACTTAGTCAAAAGTTTCTCCGTTTCTGTAGTAATAATGTCACACATTAATGC
Source organism: Pissodes strobi (assembly GCA_016904865.1). NCBI lineage: Eukaryota > Metazoa > Arthropoda > Insecta > Coleoptera > Curculionidae > Pissodes > Pissodes strobi. The sequence goes on from MU181979.1 coordinate 334,327, forward strand.
AACCGCGCATGGCCCAAACTGAAACAGAAATAATAGGTTTGTTCTAGCAGCGATTTCAAACGGTTTCAAACCATCCGGAGTTTGGGCATAACGATATAGGCGTCGCTTATATCGCTGTGCGCAAACTCCGGATGGTTTGGAACCGTTTGAAATCACTGCTAGAACAAACCTAATATAAACTAATTTCCTATATAGAAGAAAATTACGAAGCTATTTGGTATCTGTGTTAGCTTTATTCATACACAGCAATATCCGTACTATTGTATCCAAAGAAACTAGAACATACAAATAAATTTTCCTAGATACCTTCTAGAAATAAAAATTTATTAAAAGATCTATGTAGGTATAGAGAATAGTAATGTTGCTAATTACAGATACCTACCATGTAAATGAAGATATACAGCATATGTGAAATAGTAATTTATGCAACAAGTGTGTAAAGTGACTCTTTTTTATAAATGGAAATATTGTCGCATGAGCCGTACAACAAGCCGGGTACTTTACACATGAGCAGCATACAAAATTTCTTCTACTACCGAAAAATATATGAAAAAACAAAAATAATATCAAATTACTTTACGCACTAATGCGTAAAATAAATTATTTTATGCACTAGTGCGTAAAATATATTATTTTACGCACTGCCCTAAACGTCAAAAAATATGTCACATTTACTTTACACACTAGTGCGTAAAATAACTTACTCTACGCACTGCACATTAAAAGGCCTATTTTACGAATCTTAGAGAGTGCGTAAAGTGAGTATTTTACGCACGGTAGTAGAAAAAAGATATTTTTATAGATTTTGTTGCATACTACGTGTGTGTAATTTCATGATTTATTTATTTATTTATTTACATTATCTTGATATTCGCTGCCATGATTACTACCTAGAAAAAAATTTGCTCTTTTTTCAGTGAGCTTGTATAGTAGAGTGCTACTTATAACTTATTTTGACTTCTGTGGGCACCTCGGGGTTACAAGCTGAAATTTTCACAGAATGATGGCTTTATTATATTAATTCAAAATCCGAAGGTAATAAAAATTCAGAACGGGCAAAAGGGCAGTATACCTAAAAATCGAGATTATTATATGAACGTGTAGGATATTAAATTATGAATGTTTTCATATATAATTCATCTACATTTTTGTACGAATTATATTTCTTATCATTGCTTGAAATATGCAGATTACATTGGCCCTTATGGCAAAATAAATCAAAAAATTGAAATATCTCGCTTCGAATCTGGGCAAAATCTGATTGAAATATACTCACTTTTGTATTCACCTCGCATTCTCTCCGAAATGAAGGCTCAAATCAAAAATTTTTATTCTTGCAAAAAGTTTGCCTTAAGTATTTAGAATACATAGGTGCATGAATAAATTTTTTTTCTCAAATGGTAATGGGAAAATAGAATTAAATGTAAAATAGTATATTATTTTATATGGAGGAAAAGTGATACTTTTCATGGCGCGCTCGTGTTTAACAGATGAACGGAGTGAGGCTGGTAATAGAGAGCAAGCCATGAAAAGTAAATTTTCCTCCAAATAAAATATGCTGTTTTTTCTTCAAATGTCGACAAATTAATGCAAAAACATCTCTTTTTAATAGTAATAATATCTAATTATTATTAAAGATAAATGGGTTCGCAAGGCGGCTTAGACCACGGTCGTAGGTGGCCTTGCTTAGACCGGTGTCGGTGAATATAATATAACATCAAGCTGTCAGTGGACACTGTCAACAATAATTAGATTGCGTCTCCGATTGCGTTTTAATTCCGTATTGATAAGCAGTTATTGAGTAAGTTCCATTAAATAATAACAAATTTGTTCCTAAATTAGTGATTTTTAGAAATGCAGTCACAAATTGAGTAATAAATACAAATTGTAGTTTAATAAATCTTGAGTTGTTGACGCTTATTTTGTTGTCTGTTTGTATTGTATCTATGTTGCTATGACAACACTTTTACCTCCGCCGGCGGAAAAGTGAAAAGTAACGCTCCGGCGGAGGAAAAACGAAACTTTACGGCCGCCTACACAGTCGAGTAATGACGGATTTACTGACGTTTGAAGAAAAAAGTAATTTTCTTCAAGCAGCGACCGGCCGATCTCTCGCTTCCCGAGCACTCTCGTATCTCACTTTTCTTCATAGCTTCGTCTCTCTCGCGCCTATTGTACAATACAATAAGTGCTTTTACACCATTACGGGTTAGAATACTAATAATAGTAATAATAATAATAGCTATTATTAATTGAATAAAGTCAATGAAGACATTTTCGATTATACTGAAATTTATTTTTCCTATACGTTGCTAGGTAATAAAGAAGTAGAAAAAAATCGTATACTTAATGCAACTGCTATTAAAAAAAGACTAGCTTTTATTCAGAATAGAAAAACTGTAAATGCAAAAAATCTTTATAAGAACAAAATCTATTTATCTTCAGTGTCTGTATCTCCTGCAGGAATAGACACAATGACTTCAATATTGCCTTCCAGTATTTTTTGCATGATCCTATGCAACCTATTTAATTTCCTCTGCGTCTACAAGCTTGCTTCCATACAACCTAATAAAAAATTATTTGATTGAGCTTTATTGTGTACCTATTTCATCTAATAATAATTTACCTTTTTTTACATCCACATGCAATAAATATTTTACATCCGAAGGAAATGCTCGTGTTGTTAAAATTGAGGATGATTTGGATATCACCTGCCTCCTCAAATTTCCATCCGCATTCTGTCACCTCTGGTAATAGGGGATTTGTTTCTAAAGAACTGAAGCACACCGTAGATTGATAATGTGCTCTCATACTGCGAAATTTTAAACTAATTTTTGTAGGGGTTAGTTTTTTCAGTTAGCGATGAATAGGCCAATAGTGTCCTGAAAATATTAATAGACGAAATGTTTGGATTTGTTGAAAATAATTTTATGATAAATTTCTCTATGTTATTGAACATGCCATCTGAAAATTCCTGGACCCAATACCGTCTAGATAATCGGAATAATTTAGATAAATTTTCCAACATTTTATTGTTCCTAATCTTGAAAACTGGCTGGTTGTATGACAACCAGTTAGAGCATGAAATGCAGGTAATTTGCAAGTTTTTTCTGGGTTGGTGTCATGAACGGCCACATATCGCACCGAATTTCCTCTTCCACATTTTACCCCAAATTCTCTAGAAATATATATATATTTTTTTCTTCAAACGTCAGTAAATCCGTCATTACTCGACTGTGTAGGCGGCAGTGAAGTTTCGTTTTTCTCCGCCGGAGCTCTACTTTTCACTTTTCCGCCGGCGGAGGTAAAAGTGTTATCATAGCAACATAGATGCAATACAAGCAAACATTAAAATAAGCGTCAACAACTCAAGAGTTATTAAACTAAAATTTGTATTTATCATTCAATGTGTGACTGCATTTCTAAAAATCACTAATTTAGGAACAAATTGGTTATTATTTAATCGAACTTACTCAATAACTGCTTATCAATACGGAATTAAAACGCAATCGAAAACGCAATTTTAAAAATATAATTATTGTTGACAGTGTCCACTGACGACAGCTTTATGTTACATTACTATAGCAACAACCTGAGCCTATTCACCGACACCGCACCGGTCTAAGCCACCTTGCGAACCCACTTATCTTTAATAATAATTATTATTACTATTAAAAAGAGACTTTTTGCATTAATTTGTCGACATTTGAAGAAAAAACAGCATATTTTATTTGGAGGAAAAGTTACTTTTCATGGCTTGCCCTCTATTACCAACACGAGCGCGCCATGAAAAGTATTACTTTATCTCCATATAAAATAATATACTATTAATATGCACCAGAAGTACAAGTACATCAGTGTCATTGGAGTCCACGATGCATGTCAAATAATACATACAATGTTTAGCAGAGAGTATAATGCAACAAAATCCTAGTATCAGCTTCTTCGTGACTATAGGGGATAGTAATTTGTTGTCAATTGGTTCGCAATTTGTTTTCTTATCAAAAATATTGGTAAATCCCCCACTATAGTTGCGAACTTGAAATTGTTTTGATGAGAGTGCTCGTTCAGATAAAAAGTTCGTTAACTGTTTTTGTTTTAACTAAAAACAGAGTGGATAAATAAATTCCACTGTTTTGGATGTAAAAAGGTAACTTATTATTATATTAAATCGGTATATAATAAAACATAATTAAATAAATTTTTATTAGATTGTATGAAAGCAAAGCTTGTACACGTAGAAGAAATTAAATAGGTTGCATAGGATCAAACAAAAAAAAATACTGGATGGCAGTATTGAAATCATTGTGTCTATTTCTAAAGAAGATACTGACACTGAAGATAAATAGATTTTGTTCTTATAAAGATTTTTTACATTTTCAGTTTTTCTATTCTGAATAAAAGCTAGTTTTTTTTTTTAATAGCAGTTGCATTAAGTATACGATTTTCTCTACTTCTTTATTACCTAGCAACGTATAGGAAAAATAAATTTCAGTATAATCGAAGATGTCTTCATTGACTTTATTCAATTAATAATAGCTATTATTATTATTGTTATTATTATTATTATTATTATTATTATTATTATTATTATTATTATTAGTATTCTAACCCGTAATGGTGTAAAAGCACTTATTGTATTGTACAATAGGCGCGAGAGAGACGAAGCTATGAAGAAAAGTGAGATACGAGAGTGCTCGGGAAGCGAGAGATCGGCCAGTCGCTGCTTGAAGAAAATTACTTTTTTACATTTAATTCTATTTTTCCATTACCCTATACATAAGAAAGACGACCCAACTCACGTTGAAAATTATCGCGGCATTTCCTTGTTATGCAACTTTTCTAAGTTGTTCGAAATAATCTTGCAAAAATTTTTATTCTCAAAAACTCAAAGTAAAATATCAATCTATCAGCATGGTTTCTATCCGGGGAGGTCATGTACGACAAATCTTTGCAGTTTTTCATCTTATGTTTGTGATGTTCTCGACGAGAGAAGCCAAGTAGACGTAATCTACACCGATTTCCAAAAAGCATTTGACCAAGTCGATCACTATATTCTACTCAGAAAGTTATTTAGTCAATTTGGATTTTCTCGTGGTCTGATTGACGTATTAAGGTCTTATCTGGTGGGCAGGCGGCTGTTTATCGAGATTGAGGGTTTCAGATCAGAATTATTTGTTCCGACTTCTGGAGTGCCCCAGGGGTCCAACTTGGGACCACTTTTGTTTGCTTTGTTTATAAATGACCTGATTACTCAAGTTGTTTGCCATATACTAGCCTATGCTGATGATTTGAAAATTTTCCTCAGAATTGATACCATTGCTGACTGTGCAGTTCTTCAGTCGAACATCAATACTGTTGGTCGGTGGTGTAAATTGAATAGGTTAAACCTAAACACATCGAAATGCAATGTTGTTTCCTATGGTAGAGTCAGGGAGCCACTGTTCTTTGACTATGCTATTGACACAACAATCTTAAATAGGCTATTATGCGTAAAAGATTTGGGTGTGGTGTTTGACCAGAGATTTTCTTTTATCCCACATATCGACCAGATGGTTAGTTGTGCATCTAGATCGTTGGGTTTTATTTTAAGAAACTGTAAGCATTTCTGCCAAATATCTACATTCAAACTCTTGTATTGCGCGTTTGTTAGATCCAAATTGGATTACGGTGCTATTATATGGTGTCCTATTTATGAATGTCACAGACATTCAGTCGAGTCTGTTCAGAGAAGGTTCTTAAAATATTTAATGTTTAAGGAGGACGGAATTTATCCTGAGCGTGGTAGTGACCAAAATGTTATTCTGTCCAGATTCAATGAAGTTTCTTTGAGTCTGCGTCGAACCCGCCAGTCAGTCACTTTTCTATATAAACTATTACATGGCAGAATCGATAGTCCGGATTTACTCCAACAGATTAATTTCCATGTTCCTCGTATGGGTGCTAGATATCATTCTTCCTTTTCCCTGTCTCGTGCCAGATCAAATGTATTGTGTCTGAATCCTATTAATAATATGTGTGATAATTTTAATAAAATCTCCTCTTTCTGTGACATCAATTTTGATAATTTATCAACAATACTTGGGCATCTTCAATCTATGTGATGCGTCTGGTTATAGTTTGGAGTCAATTAACTTTAAGTTTATTGTGTTATTTCTTAATCTTGTTAATTAGTTTCTCTCTCCTTAGTATTAGTTTAAATGTATACTGTCTCAACGAAAATATTCCTGTAATTAGTTTTGAATTTCTTGTAATTGGGCTTCGGCCTGTTAGAAATGTATCACTAAATAAATAAATAATAAATAAATTACCATTTGAGAAAAAAAAATGTATCCATGCACCTGTGTATTCTAAATACTTAAGGCAAACTTTTTGCAAGAATAAAAATTTTTGATTTGAGCCTTCATTTCGGAGAGAAGGCGAGGTGAATACAAAAATGAGTATACTTCAATCAGATTTTGCCCAGATTTGAAGCGAGATATTTCAATTTTTTGATTTATTTTGCCATAAGGGCCAATGTAATCTGCATATTTCAAGCAATGATAAAAAATATAATTCGTACAAAAATGTAGATGAATTATATATGAAACATTCATAATTTAATATCCTACACGTTCATATAATAATCTCGATTTTTAGGTATACTGCCCTTTTGCCCGTTATGATTTTTTATTACCTTCGGATTTTGAATTAATATAATAAAGCCTTCATTCTGTAAAAATTTCAGCTTGTAACCCCGAGGTGCCCACAGAAATCATTTATAGAAGGCTTTTACTGCGTTGGGCACTCTACTATTATGACGACGCCAGTCTTTGATGGCTGTAATCTTTTTTTTGGTCGGTTTGAATTCCCTCTGATGACATGGCATGGCCAAAAAATTCAGCCTTTTGTTGAAAAAGAGAACATATCTTTGGATTCAGTAAGAGCTGAGCATTTTGATGCTAGCAAAAACTTCCCGCAAGTTTTGTAGGTGCTCTTCTAAAGTTTTTCCCAGTACCATTATACCATCAAGATAGACTGGGCATGTCTTCCAAGTAAGGCCTCGTAGAACAACTTCCATAAGATGCTCAAAAGTAGCGGGGGCATTGCATAGTCTGCAGGGCTTAACTTTAAACTGATATAAAACACTTCCGGTAGAGAAGGCAACCTTTATCCTTATCTTGTTCGTCAATTTCCAATTGCCAGTAGCCGCTCTTTAAACCGAGGCATTGAAAATCAATGAGAACCTGCTGGTGCCGACAACGTGTAGTCAATTCTGGGAAGTGGATAACTGTCCTTCTTCGTAACGTCATTGAGCCTTCTAGAATCCACGCAGAATCTGATATCCCCATCCTTCTTGGTAACTAAGATACCAGGAGATGACCATGGGCTTGATGACTTCAATAATACCATTGTCAAGCATTTTGTCCACTAATGAGGTAACCTCTTGCTGATTCGTGACTGGTAACCTCCGAGGATGCTGCCGTATGGGGTAAGCACTTCCAGTGTTTTATGTTCTATGATATTCTTCCAGTATTGCTGTTTTTCCTTTCAAAGGTTGTGCTCTGCTCATTTTTAAATTATGTCGCTTTCTTCAGTTCTTGGGAAGATAGATGATGCTACGACTTCTGGAAATGTTCTAGAACTTACGTGGGTGATAATGGCGATGTTGTTTCTGACAGCGTTTCGCAACTGGTTACCCACTGCAACGGCTCGCAATTGGTTATTACAACTCCTTTATTGATTTTGATGGAATTCGATGTAATATTTGCTATCCTTATCGGTGTTTCGCCGTCTGCTTTGACTAGTGCTTTGCCAAGAGGTGTTTGCGAGGAAAGTCTTGGTGCTGAATAAGTCCGATGCAAACTTCAAAATCCTTCTTCAATTTCCCAAAACTTATCTGCTCCGTATTTTCGCTTATTCTGACAGTTCATGCCGCCACTACTTTAGTCGGTGTGTCATCGTCTGTTTTGGAAAGGATAAACTCTTCCATGCCAAACTTCAGGGGATTAAGCTTGTTGTCAAAAGAGAATCCATGTTGACCGATGTGGCTTTTTACCTTCTTGGTCTTATAAAACTTTCTGAAGCCGGTCCTGTTTTGCTTGCTTTCTACGTCCATCCTATTCCTGTTCCTCTTGCCTTTTATCTTCTTGATCTTGAAACGTTTTCTGAAGCCGGACCTGTTCTATTTGTCTTAAAAAATACGACTATTTATCTTCTTGATTTTGAAAAATGTACATCATTTTTGCCTTTGTCGTTCATCTTTTTCCCGATCCGCTCGCCTCTCAGCATTTACATTTTTCATAAAATCGGCCAACATTTTATTTATTTGCTCCATGTCTGCCATTTGTTGCTTGGTATTGATCATTTTAAAATAATACTCTCTCTATTCTTTATCACTGAATACGATCGGACACACTAAACTACTCTTATAGCTTCAGAATTAATAGATCTGTACAATTCAGCACCCAATGATTAACTAAAAACTACACGCGTTCTGGGCGCTATTTATATCTGATAGAATAGGTCTCCTAGCTATGTGCCATCCATAGGGTCACTGTAATATAAAAATGTACATGCTTTTCATGGGTTAGTTTTCCTTAGTTTTAATTGATTGCTCCTTAAGGGTTTACACGCTGCGAAGGAGCAGCCAACAAAAACTGACGAAAACTAACCCAACACATGAAAAGCATGTACATTTAATGAAGATTTATATTACAGTCTACCTATGACGTATAGCTAGCACGGATTTGATAGCCGGTTCTTTGCTAAAATACTACAAGCGTGTGGCGGCTATCAAATGGATATTAACAAATATTTGATTAGTAAAAATTTGAATTTGTAATGTATGGTTGGTGCTCTTTTATTGGAGGGCAGAAAAGTAACATGAATTCACTGGATTCAACGCGCGTTAAAGAGACAGCAGTTCCTAATGGAAGGTGAGAGGGGGGGTGGGGGGTCCGAAGGCCGTGGCCCTTGGAATAAAAAAGAAAAAGAGGCGTAGCACAGATGAGATGATCTATTAACATTGATTAGATAGATAAATGGAAACATTGAACTAATTCGACACTCAATGATCTCAACCGAGATCTAGAAAAATATATCTGATATATGTATAAGATCTGAGGGTCAAACTTATAAGTTTATGCCACTGTATAAAAAGGTCTAATTTATGACGTGATTTGCCTTTCAAGCGTCCTAACAATCGGGTAGCAATTTAAATGTTTACATTTTTTCTAAATAACAACAAGATGAACAAAGATTTTTTATAAACTGACAAACCAATTGATTTACCTATATCATGCAATGGAATAGTATAAAATGTTTTACTTACCGCTGTAAATACTACATTACTTCCCAAAGGGACAACTATACGCAGGACAGGTGCATCTTCTGAATTTGTTGGATTAAGAAGTATCAAAATACTGAGGCAAAGTGCCAAAATGTAAATAATCCACTGTGTGTATATTGCTATAAGTTGATAGCCAAATATATTATTAAAGAGCTGTGTCGTTGTGCGTGCCTTCAAAAACACAACTTTAGACATCGTTATGTTTAGTGAATCTGCATTCAAATGAATTCTTGCTAACAATACTTGCAAACATATTTTCCCGATTAAAAGAATCATTAAGATTGTGACGCCAAGGAGATAATAATAATGTAACAATGGAGAAGCAACCAAACCTATAGTATTGTAAATATTATGTATTTTTAAATATAGTTCTTGAGTATTCACATAAGCTAAGTAACAGCCAATTATGTTAAACATTAAAAATGCATACATTAATATACCAATGAAAGGTGCATTTTCAACATCTCTGTTTTGAGTTGAGCCAAATATTTCAAGCTTTTTATATAAATGTTGCCATTCCCGATTCTTCAAATATGACCACAATGTTAAAACCACAGTTATGCAACCAACAGTTTCTGAAAAGTCTTGGATACATCTGCTGAATAATGATGTTGTTGTTCCACCAGAAAGGTATTTATACCGAAGGAGACATGCTAACATAAATAGGACTATTTCTACTAATATATAAAAAAATGTTTTTGCATAAAATATATAGCCAATTCGTTTATTACGCGTAGGCGTAATAAGCAGCCACTGAATAATTTTAATAAATATTTTGTAGATAGTTTTACTCGTAAAGAACAGTGTATGCTTCATTTGATAGAGTAGTTACGCGATAACCCAATTACTTTAAGTCCGCAACTAACACTTCCCTCATTGTTACCCCTGACGTGTATTTTATTCGATTTATATATTCCTATGATAACAGGCTATTTGCTTAATTGGTTGGCACCACACTGAACTTGTTGTGACATCTCTATTAAAATTGAGTAGAAAAGATGGATTTTCCATATAGGTGCTTAATCAAATGTTCCTTATATTTAGTCACTTTGCTAATATCAGTAATGAAGGCGAATAAATTACAAAATTAAAATATTGGAAAAATAAAGATTAGATCATCGTAATTCAATTAAATATTTGACGTCACATTTTCACCAATCTGTCTTCATGAATTAATACTATGTTGGGGCTTGGGACCTTCGGAAAAATGCACTAAAATAGTTTTTTCCACAATTCAGAAACAGAGTTCATGCACTCGACGCGCGTTTCGCTAACCATGTTAGCATCAACAGGAGATGATTAAAACTAAACTTAAAATCTACCTAACTCTATTTTATACTAACTGTTTGCTTAATCAAGCAGAACCAAAAAGAATTGATCCTGGAATCCTACTAGTCACGCTCGATCAACCAATACAATGGACTGTACAGAATAGGCCCTCTATGTCTGTTTAAACTATTCTTACTTTTAATTCTTTCGTATGCATCTAATAATCTCGTATCAGATATGTTACGCATTAATTTTAAATGTTATTTTATGATTATTATCTAAAAATAGAATAGAACAAATTAGAATAGAATCCTTTACTTAGCTATTTCTTTATAAAAAGTATACATTATAGCAAGTCAGAGAAAAAAAATCCCATTGATGCAGGTTTGAGAAATCATCGGACAACTACTGGCTGAGTATTAGTCTATATTTTTCTCAATGTACAAGGTGTCCCATTTTCGATGATATTACGGGGTATCTCACTTACGAGTAAAGATAGAGAGTTGCGGTTTTCGCAATACCGTGCTACTTTTTTGTGAAAAGAACGATTATATAAACATAATTTTTATAGCCCGCTTCCTTTCTGAGATACAGGGCGAAATTGAAAATAATGCATTTTGGGACCCTCCTCGTATCTCCGTTATCCTTTAACATATCGCAAAGTAGTCAGATCTTTGCTGTGAGCTGTCAAATTTTAGCAATAAATTAAACTTGTATTTTTTTAATGGAACACCCTGTATATTTTTCTTTCGTTTGATTAGAAATTTTATAAGCATTACAAAATTATATAATCCATGATATTTATTTTAAATAATATCTATAAGATACTATTGATGAGTATAGTATAAGCATTATCTTTTATACAACGGTATAAAAATTAGTAGGCAGAAATCATTACAGCAATGGAATGATAATTTTTATTGGCAAGACCTGTCACCTTCAAATTTTATATTTTCTGTGTAATGTTATATTTTTTACGATGGCTGAAAATGGAAATTATCAATATTTTGAAAAATATTACCTGCTAGTAAGTCTGCTTTATACAGAGCAATGATAACCTCCGTGAAGCGTGTCAGCTATATTTCAATACGTTTATTTGGATATTCATTTGCCTTTTAACTTATTTGGGTTTATGTTTTCATTAAGTATCATTTTAATTTATAGATATCCCGAAAGAAGGCAACCTGGTATTTTAATGTTCTCCGGAATAAAGAGAAAATTGATGGAACATGGAACGTTTATCCGGCCCCTACCAAAAACGTATAATAAGAAAAATCGCGGTAAGGACGGAGGCAACGTTCCTTGTTCTACCAATTTTTTCTTTATTCCGGAAAACATTAAAAGATCAGGTTGCCTTCTTTCGGGATATCTAGAAATTAAAATGATACTTAATTAAAAAATAAACCCAAATAAGTCAAAAGGTAAATAAATATTCAAACAGACTTATTTAAATATGCTGAGAAGCCTCACGGAAGTCATCATTGCTCTGTATAAAGCAGACTAGCATGTCATATTTTTCAAAATATTGATAATTTTCATTTTCAGCCATCGTGAAATAGCTATTTTCCTAACAAGTGCGCAAAGTGATACTTTTCCGCACGCGACTGATGTTGACCGAACGACGCAAAGCGGAGTTCGGTCAATCAGTCGAGTGCGGAAAAGTCACTTTGCGCAAGTGTTAGGAACAATATTTTTTCTACGAGCGCAGTCCAAACAAGCACAGAATAATAATGACCCATATTTAAATAAAAGAAAAAGTATCTGTCAATTATACCTACTGTTGCTTTACATGAATATTATTGTTGACCTGACATGACTTAAAAAGATATGGTTTTTGGTTTAAGTTGTAATATCGCGAATTACGGAAGCTTTGAGAGAAAAGAGCCTGTTTTTTGGGATACTTCTTTTTACACCTAGATTTGTTTAAAATCTGTCAATCTGACAATTATAAGTGTTGTTGCTTGACATAATTTTTTACTACTATACCGAGGATTTCAAAATATATGGTTTTTGGTTTAAGTTACTATATCGCGAATTACGGAAATTTTTAGGGAAAAGAGTATAATTATGACTTAAAACGGTTTCTTATAATGCATAAAAAGTCCAAAAGTGTAAAGTAGCAACTTTGCGCACGCTCGTAGAAAAAATACAATATTACACAGAAAATATAAATTTTGTCACTGACAGGTCTTGCCAATAAAAAATGACCATTCCATTGTTCCAATAATCTCTGCCTACTAATACTTATACCGCTGTTTAAAAGACAATGCTGCTTATACTATACTCATCTAGTGTCGTAGAGAGACACATTTTGTGAAATTATGAATTTTAGGCTTATGATTTAAAATACATATCATGTATTATATATTTTTATAAAGCTTATAAAATTTGCAATCAAGCGAAAGAAAAATATACAGGGTGTTCAATTAAAAAATAATAAAAATACCAGAATGTCGTATAGAGACACATTCTCTGAAATTATGAATTTTCAATTTATTACTTAAAATATATATCATGTAATATACATTTTTATAAAGCTCATAAAATTTTCAATCAAACGAAAGAAAATATAAAGGGCATTCTATTAAAAAGATACAAGAGTGTCGTGTAGAGACACATTTTGTGAAGTTATGCATTTTAGGCTTATTGTATTGTATATATATCATACATTATATATTTTTATAGAGCTTATAGAATTTCCAATCAAACGAAAGAAAAATATACAGGGTGGTCCATTAAAAAATACACGTTTGATTTATAACTAAAAATTGACAGCTCGCAAGAAAAATCTGACCATGCCACTGGATTCTACGTAAAAACTGTATAAGACCGATTTTTTATCTTTGCGATACATTAAAGGATAACGGAGATACGAGGAGGGTCCTAAAGTGCAATATTTTAAATTTCGCCCTGTATCTCAGAAACGAAGCGGGCTATAAAAACTTTTTTATATCATCATGCTTTTCAAAAAAAAAGTAGCACAGTATTGCGAAAACCGCAATTCTCTATCTTTACTCGTAAGTGAGATGCCCCGTAATATCATCGAAAATGGGTAGTATATGAAATGTATTGATTTCATTGAGTGTATCATAGGTACAAAGGTTTATAATTGCCAATTTTTTCGAACGGTTCTTATTGAAATAAAAAAATGGATTTTACCGGTTTTGCTTCGGAAAAGTGGACTTTATCTATTTTGCATTTGAATATTTTGGACTTTAGGAAGAAAGTGAAACAAAGATATTTAGGTAATAATACGTTTTTTTCTATTTATAAAATACAACTTCAACCAAACAATTCGGGAGCTTCTTCCAACTTAACCATCACAAATCTCATCATTTGATGCTTCTTGTCTATCCGTCTGACGATTTTCGCAAGATGCAGAAACAATCCACGTGAACCTCATTCTAGAGTTCTAAGGTCATGTGGATCTAAAATGAATTTCAAGAAATGTCTTAACATCAGACACATTCTTTTTATTATTGGCATAACTGAGGGCTTAATAGCCAAAACACTTTTCTTGGCTCCAGTGATATGGTAGTAGAATTCATCCCCTTTCACAGTGATCAAGTTACGTGAATTTGTAGATCGCTTGAAAGTAAAGGGCTTTAATGGCCTGAATTGGAAATGTCACTGTTTAATGGGCATCAGGTGCTCTATCGCTTCTCTTTTTTAATCAAATACCTCAGCGTCAACTCCCAATCGTCTAACGGTTGCGTATTTTTCGATAATATCGATATATCCTTGAGGCGTTTCAATTCTTTTCAACTTCCTGAACTCTCTTTCACAGAAACCAAATAAACGATCTGGTGGTATAAGCAAATGGCCACGAACCGGGAATAATAACTGAATTTCTTCTGTTTTTTTTTTGGTACCTGCAAAAGCCGTCTTTGCAGCATAGCTCTCATGATTTTTTGTTTGTTTTGCTCCCCACATCCATCGACAATCAGCTTTCATTATCTTGATATTCGCTAAGTCCACGTTTTTCAACATAGGAAAACACAAGATGCTACTTCGTTTGAGCCTTTTGCGTAAGTAGTTTCAGTCCATACGTAGCTGAAGCAGTTTTCTGGAGATATTGCGCTTTTGGAACCACCAATAATAACAGAAATATTAAAAAGGTAAAGTTGCCTCCGGTAATAGGCTTCCTGAATATTGGGGTTTGGCAGAATTTTCTGGCAGTCAATTGACATTGTTAGTAATTTCGGTCTCGTTTCTCTAAGTAAAGAAAAATACACTTTAGCCCTTTTCTTATGTATTTGTTTCGTAACTTGTAAGAAAGACAATTTGCGGACATCGGTTCCTTGCTTGGAACAAAATTTTGCCCAAAAGTGTACCGATATTTAAACTATTATTAAGCTTGAGAACCTTATATTCTTAGCAACAGCTTTTTTGTGTCTTTAGGGTTGCCTTTCTCGCTTACTTCTGATGGCGACTGTTTCATTGTTGATAAATAAAATCAAGAGAGACACCAAACTAGCGTAAACGGCAAAATCTGTAAATATGAGCGGTAAATTTCCACGAGGTTCGTTAATCAAGAGCACGTGGAAAATGTTGCAATCGCCGAGGCTCTTCCCATCGAGATCGCCTGTTCCCATACGCCGCCGCAAGCCGTATTTAATTGGTTCGTGTGGACTCTACCTGTATTGGTCTTGAGACCCTATGGATTTTATCCGTTTTGCATCTTAACCTTATTTTGGATAGCAGTTTTGTGACGGAGTTATCTTGATCTGCTTGTAAATGTTTCTTGCCACTGATAGAAATTGACCTTGGTGGTGTATCCAACTGACTAACTCCTTTTTAGAAAAAAGTGGATTTTACTCGTTTTGCTTTTAAGGTACTCTATAAAAATTAACATGAACTATAAAATAGCATATATATGACAAACAATCTTTTTATAAAAGTTCATTAAAATTTGAATAGGATACAAATTCACTTACAGAATAAAAACAGTGTTTCAACAAAAAAACGTTTTATTACTGCTTTAAAATTAGAATGTTTATAATGTTTGTTGAACCCCACTCGGAAAAACATTGTAAAAATGTAAATTCATAAAGTTGTTTTTTATTTTGTGGCCTATACTGTTATTTTCTTGTCTATACTTGGAAATAGGAAGTGCATTATTTCTCACGTTATAAGTAGGCAACCTATTTGACGAGCTGATAGTGCCTCTATTTTCATGAATTTCAATGAGGCTAAAATCGATAAAAATACATGGAAGAGGCCTGACTTTAGGGCCTGCAGTGCTCCCTGTAACCAGCATTGCTCAGAATACGACCGACTCTTCTTTGAAGTCTAAATATTTTTAATGCATAAGAACTGTTTCCCCA
>MU181979.1:350263-416684 GCA_016904865.1 Pissodes strobi
CTTCTTTGAAGTCTAAATATTTTTAATGCATAAGAACTGTTTCCCCATAACACAACCCCGTACGATATTTTTGAATTAAATAGACCAAAATAGCACCCTCTCAGGATATCAAGATTTTATCAGTAATTTCTGAGATTTCTCTCTGTTTAATTTTAATTTGTTAAAATCAAGTAGCACCGAACGGGTTTATTAAGTACTTTAAGGATGCGTTAAAACTGTGAAATAAAACAGCAATTAACACCAATAATTGGTGTTTTAAATAAACCTTAAGGTTATAATAAACTCGCCTTCAGCATAAAAGGGCCCACACTGAAGGCGGTCAATAAAATCAAAAATAAAAACCTTCATGAAACTGTATTACCTTGAGCAACTGTTTTTAAAACTGTTGTGGGCACTTTTAAAACCAGTTTAAATACATTTTAAACACCTAGTTTTAAGGTGGACTTGAAAATGTTTATTAAATGTATACTTTTAAAGATAATTTACCTATATACGCTCATTTTTGATCACATAAAGCAGTTTCATTAAAATCATGTAGGTATCTGTAACTATAAAATAATGAAAAGTAGCTGTTTATTTCGGACTGTCAAGGTAGAAAAATACTTACGCGCCCGACTTTATTGAAAAAAGTTAACAAAAAAGGTCTTAAAAAACTCAGGCGCTTTAAAATTTCTGAAGTTTTACAATTCCAAAAAAATAACAGAAAAATTTTTAAAAACGTGAAAAACATCAATTTGAAAGGAAAATAATTTCATCTATAATTTTAAGTTAATAATTTATCATTTTATGTAAGCCTCAATATTGTTATCCATCATGGCGTCCAACGTCTCGAGAAAGCAAAATGGCCGAAAATTAAATAAAACCTCAACACATCGACAGAGAACCGTTAGGATCAAAGGGTTTTATTTTATACCGTTCCAAGAGCACATATCCTAGACAAAAGCAAGGTGGCCTTGGAATTAAAACTGTTTAGTTTGAATGCGGCTGTGATAACTGCCGCTCGGTTTTAATTTAAATCTAACATTAAAATCGACGAGTCGTAGTGCACGTTGGCAACGTACTTACTAACTGTACTTCCAGTTTTCCTAATTGTTTTTAACAATAAAATTGCAAAACTTTATAATACACTACACCACTGTTTCACTCTAAACAAAAGGCGACGTCCATTTTGGACATGAAACTCGAGGGGATGAGTTTAGTTTTATTGTTTCTAACAAGAAGTACAGTTAGTCTTTACGATAACCAAATTGATTAAGTTTAGAGCGTTCAGTTTTAATACATCCTGCATTTAAGAAAGCAGTTTTAAAGAAAGCTAGTGAAATAGGTTTAAGGCCTATTATTTACTGACACAATAGAATTTACCCCTGCGGAACTTCACTGCATATTTTTGCAAGATTCAGATAATTTGCCGTCCAACTCAACATACTGAGTGCGCTCCTCAAGATATTCTTTCATTAAATTAAAAGGGACATGCTCGCCATCACTTGATTTGTATGTTCTACCATACTTTAAATTTAGTCTAGCCAACATCCAACATATCTTTGGTTACAATCCATACAACCAATTTCATAATTTACACTTTTTTCCAATATTTCAATTTTGTCCTTTGGAATACCCAATAACTTTTCAATGTTAAACTGAGTTTCGTATACTAATTTTAAGCCTACTTCCTTAAAAACGTTTTGGAGTTCGCTAGTATACCGAGGATTATAGGGTATCGAGACATATTTTGTGTTTTCATCCTGATTAACGAAAGAAGTGGAATAATGAATGGTCTTTCTAGACACACGTCTATTAATTAGTCTATTTATTAAGTTATTATTGAAACCATTAACTTTCGCTTTATTCTTAATAGTCTCCTTATCATTAATAAATATTTCTCTGCTGAGAGGAATATTAACCATACGGTGTACCAAAAAATTAAAGCTGGCCATTTTGTGTTGGTCGCAGTGAAAAATGTCATTAGGAATATATTGGTCAGTGGCAGTACTTTTTCTATAAATATAAAATTCCAGTGTGATATTATCGTTCCTAGTCACTAAAGTACGAAAGCGTAGAGCTGCCATGCCAACACTGAAAAATATTTTCAGGAAAATTTACACTTTTGTATCAATTTACACTTTTTCTGTCAATTGACACTTTTTCTGTTAATTTACGCTTTTTCTGTCAATTGACACTTTTTCTATCAATTTACTCTTTTTCTCTCAATTGACACCTTTTCTGTCAATTTACACTTTTTCTGTCAATTGACACTTTTTCTATCAATTTACTCTTTTTCTCTCAATTGACACCTTTTCTGTCAATTTACACTTTTTCTGTCAATTGACACTTTTTCTGTCCATTTACACTTTTTCTGTCAATTTACACTTTTTTTGTCAATTAACACTTTTTCTGTCAATTTAAGGTTTTCTACCATTCGCGTCTAGGCACACATGGACCTCCGTTCGCTTCGCTCGCTCCGGGGGCGTGTCAATTTACAGAAAAAGTGGAAATTGACAGAAAAAGTGTCAATTCAGAGAAAAAGTGTAAATTGACAGAAAAAGTGTCAATTGACAGATAAAGTGTAAATTGACTGAAAAAGTGGCAATTGACAGAAAAAAATGTAAATTGACAGAAAATGTGTCAATTGACAGGAAAAGTATAAATTGACAGAAAAAGTGTAAATTGACAGAAAAAGTGTCAATTTTCCTAAAAATATTTTTCAATGATGGCATGGCAGCTCTATACGCTTTCGTACTAAAGTATCCAAAAATGATAATTGGCCATTGGTCTGGATATAAATTCAATGGTGGGAAAACGGTTGTTTAGTTTTGTAGCGAAATATTCGATATTAGCAGTTTCTGCGTCGAAAATCGCAAAAATGCCATCCACATACATGTACCATACCGTTTGAAAATATTCGAACTCCGGACTGTCGAGTGTTAATCATCTACTGATGATGCTAACATTTTTTCGTTTCGTCAGATAATAGTAAAACTTCTTTCTCAATTTCAATTCAATACCGCACTAAAAATCATTTATTTTCAAAGCGTATTCTTCGGCCCATATTACATCACTATATTGGTGCAAGGACGGTCGATTTATTAAAACATTGCACGAAGAGTCGGAGAGCAGACCTAATCGAAATAAAAAAAAACTACTTTTTACTCAAAATACGAAAATAAATTACTGGCACAGCAATTATTGTTAGTTACTATTTCAACGTTTTGCTGACTAAAATCATGAGCGTATAACCCCTTGTAATATATAATCTATAACCTGCAGTCGGTTACGGTGATTCCTGACACTATTTTTGACTGTGTCAAGTTCTCTTTGGAAGAACTAAGCCTTAAGAAGTATGGAAATAACAGAATTGGCTTCAAGAAAATAATTATCTCTAACCCTCTGTTCCGCAGTTGCGAGTAGGTAATGAGGAAATATCCAAATGCACAAACAAATGGGGACCAAGGCCATAATGTTTCAAAATTATATACAACACATCTAAATATATCAATCAAATATCAAATTATAGTATTTTTCAAAATTATCGTATGGTCGTTAGGTTGATCTATCCATTACCTTGAAGCTAATTTGAACCACTTTTCATACTTTTAAATCAGTAAACGACAAATTAAAAACAGTAGCCTATATATAATGAACACAAATAGATAAAAAGCACATTGCAATGTGAATTCTTAATAACTCTAATATAACAAAAATTTTGCAGATGCAAATTTAGTCCTAAAACTGATCCTCATGTTATATAGGCAATGCATGGCATGCTTTATAAGGTTTTTTTACATTAATCCGAAACTTGCAATGATATAATAAACCTTAAATTTAGTGACAAATACTAAATATTTTTAGCGCATTATGTCACGGAGTCTTTTATTAATGTACAACATTAACAAATGATTTGAGAAAAGAAAGCTTGTGAATATTTCTAGTATTCACGGCTATTATATAAGAGTTTGTGTTTATTTTTATCTAGGAGCAAACAATTTCTAAGAGGAAAATGGTGACTAGAGTGTAATAGAACAGCCTGCAAGAGTTTCTTCAGCAATAAAAAAAATCCGAAGTTATAGGCAGGTATTCCCTCCAAAACAAATTTCTGATCTTCGGGAATCAAAGAGTTGTAAATATATATATTACTTATATGTCGTTGGAATGATAACTTCTGATCAATATAAAATTCTAGAAACCTAGTTCAGACCTTATCATGAATCCTCACTCAGATATACATCCCCCAACTCCGCATTTAAAGGTCACAATATTTGTTTTTGAACTCTAAAGCTAAGCATTTCAGTAAAATCTTCTTGACTACTACACAAAGCTTTATTATCACCTTAGGAAAAGGTAAAAAATTCCTTACAGTTTGTTCTGGTTGTGTCATTATTACATAACAAAAAAAGCAGTCTACCATGCGCAAAACATTGTGGCATCCTATAACAATAACGCACGTTGTTTTCGTCCAATGATAAATAATCGAAACCAATCGAATGAGGCTTCGAAAACTAAACAAGTCCAATTTCTGCAGTAAAGAGCTTTCATCATATCACAGAGAAATGCCGCAGCCACAGTTTTATCCAAAAACATTTAACCTAAAGAGACCCGACAACTCATTCATAAAAATCCGAAATCTTGCAAAAATATCAACAAAACGATTGTCCCGCCTCCTTACATTTTTATGTATCGTGTACAAACTTTTGTCAAACTTCGTCCCCACTACTAAATGTAGTATTGCCCGCCCCCGCCTGAACGAAAGCAAGGACAGTTCATAGACGTAGACTTTGAAAATGTGAGTCCATCATAATAATAATTTCAATAAAGTAAATACGTTTAATTTGAAATGATGGTATTTATTCGGGTACATTATTTAATACATATTTATGTTTTATTTATAGTGTGTGGGTTAGATTGAGTTAGTTTGGGTTAGATATGGGTTCTGAAGGTTAGTTAACACAAAATAGTTATTTTGCTGTGTCACGAAATGTTTTCATGTCCTTGCAAAACCACTGCCATGAAACCAAAGAAGTATTCACTTCAAACATGATTTAATAGAGGTTGGTAAATGACTGCAAACATATCAGATTATCCATTAATATCATATACATAGGTAAGTATTATAAAATATTAATTAATCACATCACAAAATGGTGCCCACTGTACTACTATGTTTCATTTACTTTTACTTACTTGTGGAAACTCAGGTTCGGATGATAATAGCTGGAGATTTTGCATACCTCACACAGCAAGACCATCGTTACTTTGATATAAAGTTTATAAAAAATATTTATAGGTAATCACTCACGAAATACAAATAGCTACACGTCGCGTCGCGTCGCACTAATTCAGGCTTTAAAACGTCCATTTGAAACCAAACAAAACTGGGCGAAGAGTGCTATTTTGCACGTTTTTTTAATGAAAAACATTAATTTATCAAGTCGCGATCAAAAGTTGGACGGCCATCTTGTCACTTTTGACGTCTGTATTATTAGGATTCCCATTCAAAACGATGACGAAATTTTTGCTAGTGAGCTTTGACATTGCACAATTTTGTTAATATCATAGCAACCAGTCATCAAAAATAGTGTCGAAAAGAGCTTCTTTTCGACACTACTTTGCGTATCGAAAAGACTTCTGTATGATACCAAAATAGAAATAGTATATTGTGCAACAAGCAACAAGTGCTGAAAATAAGACTTTTCACATGAATGGGACAGTTTGGTGACACGAGCCGTAAGCGAGTGTCATAAAGTATCATGAGTGTAAAAAGTCTTTTCAGCACGTGTAGCACACTATACTTTTTCTACGACTGCTACATACAGGGTGCCCCACTGGGAGTGTGATAGAAAATTACATGTTATATGGGAAACATTTTTATTATTGATTTATAAGAAAATTTTATTCCTAGTTCCATTTTCTACAGTTTTGCAAAAAGGGGCTCCCGGGGGGTGAAGCCCTATAATTGGGCCCCCTTTTTTAGAGATCTGGTAATGGGACCTTTGAGGGCGAAGCTCTAAAACGGAGACGAAGCCCTTTAGTCTAAATACCCGAATAAGCATGTGAAAAGTATACTTTGCACACGCCATGTGCAAAGTATACTTTTCACACGATGTTTGAAATGTCCAGTTTTCAAGAGCAGTTGTTAGTGCGTTTTTGTCTATTTTCAGGGCAGTCGTAGAAAAAAGTATATTCAACTTACATTTGCAATGAATTGTCATTGCATAATATACTATTCAGCAGCTAATAATGAAATAAAATTTCCGAAAACTTATTTCCTGAATAATTTCAAATTTGAACACGAAATTTATGAGATAACAAAAATACGCAATTTTATCCCGATTTAAACGTTTTTGTGACACATAGGGTTTTTCTGCTCTCAATGATTAAACGAAAAATTAAATCATAATACTGCTAGCCTAAAAATGAATTGCTTATCATTATTTTTGAGACAAATAAAAAGGAACTGAGGCATACACATTTTATTTAAAAACAGATAAATATGACAAATATCTGGTTAATGACATATTCAAAAAGTAGCTTAATAACTATTTTCTTCTAATAAATACCTATTAAAAATATATTTTCATTTCATTATAAATGCTACTATCACTATTTCTATAAAGCTATTGTATTAATAAGTACCCGTATTAGGTAGGTATATAATATAATTAAAGTAGATAAACATATTTACAGCAGTGCCTTCACTGGTTTTGAAACGTTACCAAGTTAGTATACATCGAATGGGGCAGAGCCGTCGGTCGTCGACCTCCAATGCTCTCAATCTATTGGTGCAGTTACTTTACTACGTGCATACTATAGATATTTTGGGGGTAAAACAAGGCGGAACCAAGGCAAGCGGCATTGCCAGATTGACATGTAATAACTTCAGAACCGGTTTTTGATGAATCAAAAATGGGGAAAATAAGTATTTAGTGTTATAATTTAATATGAAAAAAGTATGTACAGTAACTCGTAAACTTAAAATTTGGCAACGCTACATCTATCGACCATAGAATGTGCCTCAATGTTGGGGGAAAACAAAGAACCATTTGTCCCGTCTCTTTAGGTTAAATGTCTTTGGTTTTATCCACAGTACTGTTTTAATAATCTTCTGATGATGCTAACATAGTTACCGAAACGCGCTTCGGGTGAGACAAATAAAGACCTTTTCTCTTATATAATCAAAAACAAAAACACTATTAGCTTTGACAGAGAAGGGCAATGTGTGGTATAAGATACCCTGTCATAACTGTAATTTAACTTATATAGGTCAAACTTTCCGTTTTTTAAAGGGCCATATTACCTCGCATAAGAGTGATTGTATCAGACTGGTTTTCTCATGTGCACGCTGAACACCATTTAAAAATAGGCCAGGTCATAAATTGGGACGGAGCTGAGATCCTGGATAAAGTCACATCATGCTACAAAAGAACATTCTTGAAATGGTTGACGTAAATCAAGAACATAACACTATGAACAATAAAAGTAACACACCAAAATCTCAATTCGTCTTGCAATGATATTATTTGAGAACTAGAGAGAGTTACCTACAGTTACTGGATCATCTGGCGCTAGACGAAACTTGCGGATAACAAGAAAAGATCACTTTCTTTCCTGTGCATATTTCACTTTTCGCATGGCCCTCAGCTCGCTTCGCTCGCTACGTGGGTTTATGAAAAAAAAACTAATCATGTGCTAGCCCAAACTAACCCAAGACATACCCAAAATAAAAAAAAACAGTTTAGAAATATAACCTTAAAAAAATAAAAAAGAAGTGACGGGGTTTGAACCCGGGTCGCCGAAGTGAAGGTTTGAACCCGGGTCGCCGAAGTGAAGGCTAACCATGCAGACCCCTAGACCATCAGGGGACATACAAACAACCGATTGCATCGCGAAGACATGGCGCGCACGCAGGAACTAAAATGGCATTTTCAATCTATCCGCAAATCTAGACGAATGCTGAGCTGTAAATTCAATTTCATGGTGCCTAAATTTTTCTCAAAATTGAACAAATCACTTTGAATAAACTAAAGAATTTCAAGCGATACTCAGTTTATTATCGCAACTCTTTTCTCACAACAATGCGTGCGCACGGTGGAGAAGCAAGAACACCACTGACCTAATATTTCATTTTGACATTCTATCTTCATTCTACCCATTTACTTTAGCATAAGACCGTGCTTTTATATCGAATTCGATTAATTTGAATTGTATAACGTACTTTTTCATGCAAAAATAGAAACATTTGTTGGTGCTCTTTCTTTATTTCACCGGCAAGTAATTTGCAGGTTAGCTGTAACACGTGCTCTCCTAAACAAAGAAAATATTAAAAATGTTTTTTTATTATCTAAATACTAGCGTATTTTATGTAGAACTTCCGTTCTTAATATAATCCCACTTTGGTAAGGAAACTAACCAAGAAATGTTTAGTGCTAGATGCTAACTATTTTTGTCTTTGCAGAAGTCCTAATGAAGAGGTGAAATATATCTCGAAAGCTTGACATATCAAAAAACGGTTTTTCTTTCTCTCATAAGGCCTAATAAATTGAAGACTGCATCCTCATTATCCTAGTTTAAATTTGGGTACTAACTAGCGAGCCGTGACTACCCTTGTCCTTACAGCTTACATTATAGATGTAGAATAAAGTGTTGCCTTGTTTTCCAGCAGATAGCCGGCCATACCAGTAAATAGTGGATAATTTCCTTCATTTATTGATGCTGTATTCTTGGTTGGTTTTAATTATTTTCTTGTTCCTGCGTTTATTTTATTTTTGACTTGCATGAAATAGCTCGTTCTCGTAAAAGATCCTTTTAAGTGCCAGCAAACGTGAAAATCGGACCCACCTAGTGATTTCTACTGATTTTTTCAAGCGCCCGACCTACTGATTTCTACTGACTTTTTTGAAGCGCTTGATATACTGATTTTTGGGTACAACTACCTACTACTGAAAACAAAAATGTTAAAACATTGTTTATTACGACTATCGTATCTGTTGTGTACTGACGTAAATATTTAAGCAATTATTGTGGTTGTTTCCTTTAGTGTTTCGACGTAATTTTGTCGATTATTTTGGTGTTTTAAGGTGAATTTTTTGAAAAACTTAATATTTTTTCAAGGATATTTCTTCTTTAGTGTTTGAAATGACTAAGCTTAGTGCGTAAACTTAGTTTGCAAGAAAAGAGGGAAATCAAAGGACTGTTTATCATTTCACGGGTAAGTAAACAAACTTAAGAGAGAAAATAGCAGTGTCGTAGGACCATTAGCACTTATTTTTAAATATTTGATAAAATTTTATTTTTGAGGTGAAAACTTCTTTTGACACGTTTAGCACAAGGACCTATTTAAAAGCATTTAAACTTTAAAGTCTTATTTGGATCACCCTGTTCATATTGTCAGTCTGTAAATATATTAATTCCAAAAATCATCTACAACCCATTTCCTTCCAGTGGTGCACAAACGCACCATCAATTTTAAACGTAAAATGCTGAAGAATAAAATACTTTCTTATTTTCATCTGTATGCGGTTTTATACGCTACCAAAGAAAATAATAATTATTTTCTTTGATGCTACATAATGCTATAAAAGGAAAAAAAAGCATTATTCATGTTTTTTAACCTTAAAAAAATATAAAAATACTAATTATAATTTTTTGTCATACGCTCCCAAAAATAGCTATTTTACGGACTCATTTGAGTCCGTAAAATGCTTCTTTTTAGGCCTAGTCCCTAAAAGTCGTCATGGCAACCTTTACGGACTATTCCAAAATCCCTGAATATGTCTAAATGTCAAAAATTTCGAATGACATGACAAAATTGTCAAATAGTTGCTACGATGTCAAATTCTAAGCTAACTTTGTCGTACATCATGATTTCAAAAATTATGGTAAATTTGCAAATTTAGGCGTTCTGAAGAATTGCAAAAAGCGTATAAATAAAAATTAAATTTTGGGAGCGTATGACAAAAAATAGTGTGTGTCACACGTACCTAAATGAAGTTTTTCAGGACTCATCTGCTATTCCGAACTCGGCTAACGCCTCGTCCGGAAACAGCAATGATTCGTCCTGAAAAACTCCATTTTAGGTACTTGTAACAAAAATAACTATTATGATGCATATGCTTTATATTCAGGCCCGGCTCCAAAATGCAAATACTAGATCATTACATTTAGAATTTTGGTCTATATTTAACTGTTTCCAAATCAGGTATAGATGTAGGGTTTATTGCCAAATAGTTTTTTATTGCATGCAATTCCAAAAGCAGTTTTTTTCTAAGAAAACATCTGTGGTGCATTTGTGCATCACTGGTATTATAAATGAAAGGTGGCAACATTTTCTCAATTACAACTTATCGTAAAACCAACGGTAGGGTCTAATAAACAGCCAAATATGCGTCTCATTTATCTTGAAGAAGTGATTCTGTGTATTCCTATATCTGTACAATGTCATTTAAAAAGATTTAGAATAATTAGAAGCTGAACTGGAATGTGCTATTTTAGAGATGGAAAATGACATAAATGGTAAGTAATAAATAAGAACACATATTATTTGTATTTTGTCCAATAAACAAAAAGTTAATATTTTTTCAATGGAACACCCTATATATGAATTTATTTTTCGATTCCTCGTAAAATTCTAGGCATATTTTATGTATGTTGTTATACCTCTAAAGTTAGTAGTTTCACAGCTATAAACAGTTGAAAATCGGTACTTTGGCTACTTTTCACCTTGGTAGCAAGAAGATCATTAGAGATGGAGTAAAATGAATTTCACATTCCTATCTTAACTTTCCAAGATCTATCTGATGGTGCTAACTTATGGTACCTACCGAGGTACCACATTTGGTACCCATGGTACCGCCTGCCAGTTAGTACCGTCAGATAGCTCTTGAGAAGTTAAGATAGGAATGTGAAATTTATTTTACTCCATCTTTGACCATCTTCTTGCTACCAAGGTGAAAAGTAGCCAAAGTACCGATTTTCAACTGTTTATAGCTGTGAAACTACTAACTTTAGAAGTATAACAACATACATAAAATATGCTTAGAATTTTACAAGGAATCGAAAAATAAATTCACATATAGGGTGTTCCATTGAAAAAGAAATTACTTTTTGGTTTTCCCTGTATACTGATCATTTTTCCCATATTTTTATACGCAGAAAAAAAGTATTTTTCAGTACCTACATAACCATACTTTTATGTTTTTTGGGACACTTAAAATAAAAAAGTTATAGGGGGGCGACATTATAGGGGATCACCTTGTAATTTGTCTTTTTTACATTTAACCTGCGCCTATTTACACACAACCAGTTATACAGGATGTCAAGTTTTGATTTCATAGTATCTACTACCTGATTAAAATCCTTCCCGCAAACACAGATCAACATATCGTCCGCAAACAAATTCAGAAATGTATCATTTAAAACTCGGTCTAGGTCATTGACATATAGCACAAACAAAATGGCGCTCAGAGCAGTGCCCTGCGGCACCTCTATTACACTATTACCCGGATTTGAGAACACATTACTCACTCTAGTCACATGGGAGCGATCTTCCAGATGATCTTCTCCTATTGATGGTTCCAAACGCACGCTGAAGGTCAATGAAAATGCTCAGGACATTTCCATCACGAACATATAAACGTCATTTCGAACACACATACTGTAATTCTGACTCGCACGAATGTGTTTCCCAAAAACCCGACTAACCTTTAAATAACAATTTGTTTACCTCTAGATATTGTCGCAGTTGTGCATACCACAATTTCCAGAATTTTGTCCATTACCGATAATAAATTAATGGGTCGATATTCTTCTGGTTTATTTGGTCTAGGCACTTTTGGGATACGCACAATGACACTGGTTTTAATTTCCTTTGGAATTCTTCCTGTTGAAAGGGATGTATTTACCAGGTGAGGTAAAGGGTACCCAAGTACACAAAAAGCAGTCTTTAAAAATTTAACTGCTGAGATTTCTTGAACCACATTTAATATGAAATTATTTTGCACCACTGAGGAAGACATACTTTGTAGGCACAGTGAGCGAAGAAAGCTTCTCGCCCAGGGGACGTTTCTTTCCAAATTGATGCTCTCAAAATAAACCTTATCTGAAACAGATTAAAATCTAATGTATATTTGACTTACTTTGTAAAGACTTTGCCAGAAACTGAAACAATTAAAAATGTACAAATATGGAACAACCCAAAAAAGTAAATTTAAAGAAAACTAAACGCGCGCGCTTTAAAGGCCCTCTTATATACTCATATCATAATATGCTATCAATTAAATTTAATATTATTTCCATACATTTTGTCATCCTTCCATATACATGCCTATCAATCAATCAATTAACTATTCAAAACTGTTCAGACACCTAGATGTACAACATCTGTGTATGAATGTAGGTACTTATGTACCTACAAAATAAACGTTAATATTATGAGAAAGCATAAGATTTGCCCTATCCCTTATACATATATGTGATTGTTATAAAAATGTTCATCGTATTTAATTAAACCTGTTATGTGTATTAAACTTCGAAACTGCTATTGCAATATTCTGATTTCGGACAAAAACTACAAAACAAAAGAAGTAGGTAGTTTTGTACTTACCTAGAAAAAACGTAGATAGATAATCGCAATTTACTCAGCCCAAAACAAAGAGAACAAAATTAATCATTACAACCCAATCACAAACATTTTACAAAGTATGCTGTGGTAAAGCTTCTTCAAGTTAAACAATGGCGGAAAAATATAAACATAAACAACGAGATATTCGGAATTAGAAACACTCGTCCACGCGGCTCCACGTCGCGCCGCCAGGTAACAGCCCTTGGCAATGCACCAATAGAAATATAGGAACTCCCTCCTTGCAACGTCTCTCGTAAGACCCGTAGTAATTTCTTGAAATTCGTCAATGGGCACATTTCAGGCCGGACGCCATCTACCGGTGAGGCCCTTTTTCGGTTCGAGGTTGAACAATTATTCCTTGTATATAAACAATGACTTAACTATACACCAACCATCAAATTATCGCCAAATGGCATAAAAACCAAAAGGATGGAAGATTATCGAAATGAAGGACTGTAGACTTGTTTCCTTGAGCTTTGCTCGATAAGAATGTCTACTCCATTCATTTGCGAAATGTCATTATAAAAGGGCATTACACTAAAATACCGTACATGATATTTTTAACAATTTTTCTGAACTTAAAACTTATATTATTTATATTTAAAAAATAAACCCATGCTTGAAAGTAGTATAAAAACGGATATTGCCTGTTTTTTTTATAGAAATGAAAAGTTTCCTAAATATATACATATATAAATAATACGTCATTAAAGGAAATTTGACTTTTTCATTAGATTATGAATTTAGCCAGGATCATTTAGAGATACTTTTCAGTTGTGTAAGAAGCTTACACGGATTTAATAATTAGTATTAATTATCCTACATGTCGGCAGTTTGCATCAGCTTACAAAAAACTTTTATTTTCGAGAGAGGTGACAGGCGCAGATACAGCAAATGCTATTAATTTGAATGAAACATTAATATTAAATGTTAGTAGTAAAAAAAGCTTAAAAATTACTTCAAATGGCGGGAGAGGAGATCATCCGGAACAATACAAAAATCAACTTGATAGTCTTGATTACTTTTTTCTGGTCAGAATAGCAGTTGTCAATTTTTATTTATGATGTTATGGTATATATTGCAGGATTTGTTGCGGTAAGTTTAAAAATATATATAACATGCTCAAAATGTATTTCCCTCTTGAAATTAAATGAGTAAATAATCTGTGTTACAAAGAAGAAAAACTTTTGAAAAGTTAACAAAAGCATCTAAATTTGTATGTGAAATTCTGCTCCATAATGCGAATCAAAGCTGTACATAAAGCTTGATAATAAGTTTGAGGAATCTGCACTGCTTTGTACCAAAAGTAAGTATTCAAAGTCTTAAGGTTTTGCAATAAAAAAGCTATTTTTACTCAATAGCTTCCTCACCACAGAGCTGGGGATAACTTAATTAGCAAACTTTTGTCGTCGAGTCCATGCATCGGCAATAGCAGACTTAAGATATTACAAAACCTTGCATTAATTGTCTGGGGCAAATATTAAGTGAATAAGATTTCTCCAAAGAGAGTAAATAGAGAAGTAGGTAGCAGTGTTCTTATTTTGAAAGAGCGGATGCAATTTTCTCTACATAAAGTGTGTGGTGAGCAGACTACTGAGAAAGGCAAATTTGTGGGCGCAGTTCCCTTTTTCTTCCCTAGAAATTGTAAAAGCTATGACTGACAAAAACGGTTTCTTTCCAAAACGCATTGTAGTTTTGAAGATCACCCACTCAACATGGCCTTGAATAGATAGGCCAAAAAGGCTCTACAAGATTTCTACCTATCCTTTTCCCACGTTCGAGAAAAGAAAGGTAAGGTACATATTTTAGTCAGATACCTTTAAAATCAGTGATTGACCTATATATTATAAAATAGCACCTTATATCTTGCGAAAAAAAATTTTTCTTTAAAGAAATTTTGTACAATACTTTTTAGATCGAAGATCATATATCGTTCGGGTTAGTTTGGGTTACAAGCTTTTAGTTAGATGTAGATTGCGATACCTATGATTGATTTCCGGAAACTTCATAGTCTTTTTTTATTTTTTTATTGCTGAACAAAGCTTAATATTATACGGCAGAGAAATTATCTCTTGGGCGATATTTCCAATGCGCAAGTCAGTGCATTATATTCTACACAAAGGCAAAAATGTATTTGGATATTTACCTAATCACAAGCCATAAAACATTGACAAAAATCGTATTGTAGAGAACTGAACAGCGTCATAAACTGTGAGAATTGCCATTCAAAATCATTGCACAGCCTAACTTCTAGATTAAACCTTCTATTACAAGAAATATTATTGCCAATTTAAAAGAAATATGACTGGAAAGATATCGTCTCATAAATGTGATTGCTTTGATTAGCTAAAGCACAGAGTGATCGAATAATTAAAATACCAACCCTGCGAGTAGATTAATCGGCAACACAAAACAGTATATGTATAGTGCGCCAAGCGAGTGAACCTTAACAACGACTGAAGGGGGTAGAGGACTAGCACGTAAAAAATCTTGCCTTCACATAGGCGCACGAGGTTATTCTTACCATGTTATTATTGATAATATTGATTAGTTTAAGACGTTAAAATTAATTACAGCTTTTTTTATATTACAGTCTTATAGTACAAAATATGTCATGTAATAATATCTCATTTTTATAATAAGGATAGTATTCTATGATATTATTTGTTGTATGTATTACATAAATATGTTGTAGTAATAAGTAGAGTTCGTTTCCCGAAGGTTTTGTATTTACGTCATTGATGACGTCGCTCAATTTAGAAAAAAACGGTTTATCGTAGTTAGTTCATATAAATTCTCTAGCGTTCAATTTTTGTATTAAAAGTTAGGCAATATTGAAGCAAGTATGTTCCAAAACGCTCTTTATAGAACGTTCGGAATTGTTATGTAATAAAAATTTTAATTTAGAGAGTTCAGTTAAGAGAGTTATCCGAAATATATAAAAATTAGTTAACCGCGTATAATAATCACCAAATGCAAGAAAAATATAAGAAAGGTTAAAAATCTTTAAAGATATCATCAAATTAAGGGTCTGATGATATATAGGTTGTGTCGATTTTACAAATTTTCTTTTTTTCGCTAGAAAAGGGGTGTCCTATAGAGTAGCTTAAGCCAAAAAAATCGGAGGATTAGCCACATTTGAGCCGAAAAAATATCCGCGTTTTGAGCCTAAATTGCCCTAGAAGGGCAAACTTACACTACGACTTTCCCAGGTGTAACGTGAAAATATTGAAATTGTAACGTGAAAATAATGAAATTTTAGTAACCGACACCGGGGGCCTGGCACAGTGTTTCCAAAAGTTGCACATTTTCTTATGGGGAATAACAGTGTTGTTTACTATTTAAGTATATTTAATATTCCACTTCACGCATGACCCTCCGCTCGCTTCGGGGGCGCAACCAAACAAAACTAACCCAAAATAACCCAAGGCATGCCGGAAATAAAAAAAAATTTAAATTTGTCAGTCGAAAATGCAAATATTTTTTAGTTTGTTTTTCCTCATTTGGGAATGTCTTGGGTTAGTTTGGGTTAGGTTTGTTTGGTTACGCCCCCGGAGCGAGCGGAGGGCCATGTATGAAGTGAAATATTTGACGAATATATACATACAAAGGAATAGTGTAATAGAATGAGTGTCTCTTTTATTCCGATGAATGGATGCAAATGCACATTTGGGCAATCATCCAAGCAGCCACGTTTACCATACGGCGGGCAATGATATCATTATGGCAGGATCGACCATCCCTTCATCTTCATTCAATCGGACTACTGGGGGTCTCGGTCAACAGCAATATGTCCTGACATGACCACGTTGCTAACGTCGCAAAATCAGCCTCCCAGAAGCTTGGTACGCTGTTTCGCAACAAAAAATGTATACACCGCAGCAGTTGCTCTTGCTTTACAAAGCGCAAATAAGACCGTGCTTAGAATATTGCTCACACATCTGGGGTGCCACGCCAGAGCACACCCTAAAGCTACTGGATTCCGTTCAGAAGAGAGTTGTGCGTCTCGTCGGTGACCCGGAGTTGGCCCGGAATCTGGATAGTCTGAACCACCGCAAACATGTGACCGATAAATCCCTGTTTTACAGATACTTTTACGGCAGATGTTCCCAGGATTTGGCCCGCCTTATCCCGCCCCTGACAACGCATGTCAGACAGTCACGATAAACGGCAAGAGCGCACCGGTTCGTCGTACAACTGAAAACACCTAGAACATCGCTTTACAAGAACTCCTTTGTCTGGCGCACTGCATCACTGTGGAACTCACTCCCAGGACGCATATTCGGATGTAACAAGCAAGATGTCCATTCGACTATGCCGGACGTTTCTTCATATGTGACGTGCACGATAGCATTTAGTCGGATGTCGTGACTGTTACATAGAAT
This sequence comes from Pissodes strobi, assembly GCA_016904865.1. Taxonomy (NCBI): domain Eukaryota; kingdom Metazoa; phylum Arthropoda; class Insecta; order Coleoptera; family Curculionidae; genus Pissodes; species Pissodes strobi. The sequence goes on from MU181979.1 coordinate 367,259, forward strand.
CAACAAATAAGTCTTCAATTATTTAAACACTTCATGCATGGCCCTCTGCTCGCTTCGCTCCCTATACGGGGGCTCAACAAATAGAAACTAACCAGTTGCAAACCAAAACTAACCCAAAATTTTTATATTACTTTTTTTTTGGGTTAGTTTGGGTTAGCACTTGGTTAGTTTCTGTTTGTTGATTCTATGTAACAGTCAGAACGACTGACTAAATGCTATCGTGCAAGTCACATATGAAGAAACGATCAGCATTGCCGAATGGACATCTTGCCTGTTACATGCGAATATGCTCCCAGGACATCTGCTCCCCAAACTAACTATTCAAAAAACCGTGTCAATCAACATCTTCGCACACACACCGCTCGTCGAGCAATATAGGATGTGCTACTGCAATAAAAAAATCATTCACCTAAATAAAAAAAAAGAGTAGAGACACTTATAGCACAGCTTATTCACTACCAGCTAGTCAACTCTATCGAAATCGGAAAGTTGGAGTGTCGGGCAATGCGCCCTGAGCAGTTCAGTTCCACAGTTGAATTTAAAATGAATTTTCGCTTCAAAATACATGACAAATTCGTCCGAAGCCTCGGCTATCGCCCTGAGAGGTTCGGAAATTTCGGATTTTTAAACAATTGTGCGTTTTAAAATCGTTTTTAAACGGATTTTAGACGATAAAATAGTTATTTATGCAACAAGTGTGTAAAGTGAACCTTTTTTATGAATGGGAATATTGATAAAATTTTTTTATTGAAATTGAAGAAAAAAAGGGTACTTTACACATGAGTAGCATACAAAATTTTTTCTACTACCGAAAAATATATGAAAAAACAAAAATATTATTAAATTACTTTACGCACTAGTGCGTAAAATAAATTATTTTACACACTAGTGCGTAAAATATATTATTTTACGCATTGCCCTAAATGTCAAAAAATATGTCAGATTTACTTATTAACTTATTTTACGCACTGCACATTAATAAAGCCTATTTTACGAAACTTAGAGAGTGCGTAAAGTGAGTACTTTACGCACGCTAGTAGAAAAAGCATATTTAAAATTAAACGAACTGTCAAAAGTATTATTCAGATGCCCAGGCGTTTAAAACAATATTAAGTCATGACCCTCTTCTAAAATTAGCAAAACTTGGTTATTGACTTTCCCAAATCAAAGGATGCCGGCGCAAGATGACTAGCTGATAGTGAATAAGCTGCGTTTATAGCGCACCATTTTTGTAATGAATTTTGCTAACCAAACTACAGTAAACGTTTGGCAACAGTGTGCCTTCTTAAAAATCTTTGTTTTGGCTATTGTGACAGTTGACAGTAAAAAGGAGGATGGATATTTACAAGTAAAATTTAATTTTGTTTAATGGGACTATGGCTATGAGTCGCTTTAAATTAGGACCGTAACAAAACGGAGGTCTCTCGTTCGACGCAAATGTATCATAGTTAATATTTTCACCAGACAATTGATTTTCAGATGTGTTTTGTCTAAATTTCTAGTGCTTTTGTGAAGTGGTGCTGAAAATTTGTGTCAAAACTCGAACTTTGAGAGCATTTTTTCGGTTCAAATGTAGCGGATCTTCCGACTTTTCTTGGCTTAAACTACTATATAGGACACCCCCTTTCTAGTGAAAAAAGAGAATTTGCAAAATCGACAAAACCTATCCAGACCCTACAAACCAAATAATATAAATAACCACACAGTTCGGCATCGGCAATTTCCACGCCAATGGCTAAAGCAAGTCGCAGCCGAAATTTTAAAATAATAATAAAAAATTAGGTGTTGGTCTAGGGTCAAAGTGTATTTAATATATCCTGCGACCAATCACGAAACTGCCTCCCCGCTAAAAATCAAGTAAACGTCGCACTGATGCCTATTGTCGCGTATTTTAAATAGCTTGAAGGCGAATAAAATATAAACATTATAAATATTATAGTATACTTATTGCGTATTCCGTATTTCCCTGTGTAAATAAAATAGTAAATAATAGAAGACAGTAGTATTAAGGAAAATAACAAAATTAAGTATTCAAGTAGGAAATATAAATATGTAAATTCACTATAGGAAACTAGACAGAAAATAAATTAGGATTTTTGGGAAAAAAATGTGGCAGCATCTAAATATGCGGGGATATTTTTTGCCCGCATTCTTTCCGTCCAGGTTCTTTTATTTGGCAAACAGTATTTATCGTTCCTGTTTCTAACAAAAAAGTTTTATTAAAAAATAAATAATGTATCTTTTTTTACTCGTTTGAAAGAAAAACATATGTAGTAGCTGTACCTACGTACAACACGTTTTTTACGTAGAAAAATTAACTCCAGAAAGTAACTTTACCACACGATCTTTTGAAAAAAAATTTTCGTTTAACAAAGCAAACAAATTTTTCTTTACCTGCTTTATTATTTAATAAGCTGTTTTTGGTAAATTCGAAGTAAATCCAGGCTCGTAAGGAAAATATTGTATTTTACCTAACCTTCACGTCGCGCATCGTACGGTCAACCACCGTCGCGTGCAAAAAAAGTATAACTTTCCGCACTTGTTAAGGAAATGAATATTCCCATTCTTAATAAAAAAATATTCTAATCATAGTCCCAACATGAGAATTGTACATACCCGTGAAAAACCGAATTTGCAGCGTAAAGGTAATGTAACACATCATACTTGTCTAGTACCTACTTCAACTCTTATTTAAAATTTAGACATAAGTTTAATAAAATAAATTGCCAGGTAACGGCTTTTTCAAGCGTATTGAAAAGGAATTCAAGCTAATTGCTTTTAAATCCGCACTCGAAAATACCAGGGCGTGCTTTGTTCATTTACAAAGTGATTTCGACAAGAAACAGATTAAATTAAAATCGGTGGAGGCAACTGAGTATTTCCTCTAAAGTAATTAGTTTGTTTTGATTGATTTTCAAATGCAACAAAAACAGTATTATTCACTAAAATGAGATATTTCCATGCATATGTTTGGAGAAGTATTGATAATAATGTTTTAGTAGTAGTAACGTAACATGTGCTAAAAAATAGTAAAACAAAGAACAGAAAAATCTATCTTCGATCCATCCAGTAGAAAGCTTTTAACATTGGGTGTATTGAATAAAAAGAAGTATTGGCTTCTACTTCCTCTTATTTAAGCATTTACTCAATATAAATTGAATAAAAGGTCAGTGACTACTTCATGTAAAAAAGATTCCTTATGACCATAACCAAACTCTTTTTGGTTTCAAGAAGTTACTTAAAATATAAGGATTTACTTATATTTTTTCAGTACTAGCTTATTTTCATTTCAATAAAAATAAGATCTCTCTTAAATTAGTCAGTAATAACTTGATGATTTTTAAGGTAGCTATAAAGCATACTTTTTCACGATGGTAGTTGCTAGTAAACATTGTTAAACATGGTGGACTTCATAAATGTTCGTAACAGGAAGAGTTATAGGGAGAGAAGAAGCATCAGCCCAAGCAAATCTAAGCTCTTGTTGCGTTTTGAAAGTAAACATGTAGACTATCTTTCAGGTTATTTTTTACCAGAGGTTAATGAATCCAGAGGGGATGCACTTGCCGCTCGGCAAAAGATGGAGATATTTCTACGATATGTTAGTGATACCGGATTTCAAACAGGTATTGGTGAAGATTTTGGAGTTCATCATACAACAGTATGCAAAACCATAAGCAAAATAGCTGACTGTATTTTCGAGAAGGCCCACCCTGGATAAAATTTCCATCTAATCTAGATGCCATGGCGGAAGCAAGAATTTAATGGACGAATCGATTCCAAATTCCTACAGTCATTGGTGCTGTAGATTGTTCTCATGTTCAAATTAAAAAACCACTACAATTTGGCGATGATTTTATTAACAGAAAAGGATTTTCTAGCATAAATATGTATCTTGTGATGCTAATGAAATGATTACAAGTGTGGACGCTCAATAGCCTGGAAGTGTTCACGTGGAATTGCTCCTCGTCTATTAACACCTTTTAAAGTCCTCAAAACCGAATTGATGAATTATTCAATATCACTCACTCGAAGGAAAGAGTCATGATTGAGAGAGTTTTTGGACAACTAAAGCAAAGGTTTCCCATTCTAGGACACAAGATTAAAACATCTTTGCCAAAAGTTTCAAAAATTATTGTTTGCTGTTCTGTGTTACATAATATTGGCAAGCATCTACGAGATGATTTTGGGTTTGCATTAGATGAAATTCAAAATCCGGGAGACTTCGATTACGTGTGTGATGAAACTGAAAACAATAACATCCGTCAAAGAGGCACTGAGAAACGTCAAGCAATACTGGAGACAATGTTCGGTCATAATATTTAAATAATAACTCTTGAGTAAATAATTTTCTAAAGGTTTGGGAGTTTTTCAAAATTGACTTATAAGTACAAACACAATAGAAATTTTATTACATAAAGTTCCTTATGTAAAAACATTAACATAATATATACAAAACACGTTTCTTTTTGGTCACTACAAGTCTATAAATCCTCGTAATTCTGATAGAATGCCGCTTGAACCTCCTTGTCTCCCTAAGTTACTTTCGGGATCATGATCATGGTTTGGCCGATTTGTCAGCCTATCTATCATAAGTTGTTCCCTTTTGGCTTGCAATCTAGCTACATTTAATTGCTCAAGTAAAATAAGGCGTTGCAGTTCTTGGGTTGACAATATTTTTATTTCTTCATTTTCTTGTTTGTATATTAATTTCTGTGGTCGCTTTTGTACGATGCGTGTAGGTGAAGGCAGTAACTGTGAATCCATATTAATTTACGTAGAATTTTGAGAAGTATTTTGGTTATCATTCTCTGTTCCAATAGAACAGGAATTTTCACCTAAATTAGATTTTTTTCATACTTAAAAAGTTTTAAAATAGTATATTAAGATACTAGTTTTAAAAGACCATATTTTATCGCACGAACACGAAATTAGGAAACGACCCGCTTGCGGGGAGTTTCCTGACGTGCGAGTGCGCTAAATGTCTTTTAAAACGTGTATTTTATACTATTTTTTCTATTTTGCACGTTTTTTAATGAAAGACATTAATTTATTCAAGTCGCTATCAAAAGATGGACGTCCATCTTGTCACTTTTGACGTCTGTATTATTAAAAATCTCATTCACAACGGTGTCGAAATTTCCGCTAGTGAGCCTTGGCATTGAACAATTTTGTTAATATCATAATAATCAGTCAACAAAAGTAGTGTCGAAAAGAGCTTCTTTTCGACACTACTTTGCTTATCGAAAAGACTTCTTTATGATACCAAAATAGATCTTCCCATTCTTGTAGTTTAATTCTTTTATTCCCGGAAACATTTTTATCAGTTTTTTTCTTCACGTCCGTTTTCATATTATTGAGATTTTTTTTTAACTTCTCAACAGTAGTATTTGTTCCAGATATTTTGATAAATTCGTCTTTGAGATCTTTCCATGCCTTTTCTTTAGCTTGGACTATAGTAGGAATCATTGATTTATTCAAAAGAACCTTGTACTTTTTTAGCAATTTGGCAAATATAAGTCTGTAACCGCCAATTTTTACCGGCAATTCTTCCTCACTCGAAGACATGATTGCGACGAATTGAACGATACACCGCTTAAACTTAAAGAGAAATGCTTACTTGCGGTTTCACTGTTGAACACAATCCTGTTACGACTTGTTTTGTATGAATTTTTGTTTACAGGGCTGCGATCGCGTTCACATGTAGTTCATTTGTCACACGCAATGAAAAAGTAAATACTTATAAGTATAAGTAAGTACTTACAAGTAATTACTCAATATTGAAAAGATTTTTCCGGTGTTTACTTTTAAGAGAGTTCTCATTTTTATTCAAATAAAAATAAGTAATAGCTTGTACTTACTTAGAAATTTTAGCTTTTTCTTATAAGTTATGACCTGCAAGGTAATACTTTTCTTTATTCAATAGACCCAATTAGCTGACAAATAATTATATTTTAATTGTCCAGGTTCAATATCTCTAACACTAACTGGCAGTGACAGTGAAGAATATGATACAAAGGCACCTAGTTTTATCTCTGTCGTCAAGATTCTACAAAAGCCTGTAACTATTTCACTACTATTTTCAGTTGGTATGTATAAATGTTATTAGCCGATGTAAAATTACTGCGTGTATTTAAGCTGATATATTGATGAGAAGTTGAATGATAAGAACGTGAGACTCATTATATTCTTTAAACACATACGCTGTATTTTAAGGATTGTGGGGGCATGGATAGGGTTCAAACTACATGTGATCTTATGGAGTTAGCATACGCATGGCATGCCATTAGAAGCGAATCACAAATCCCACACTTGGAAAGTTAACGAATCAAATAAGCAATCCCACATAGCATATTGCTTAAGAGCAGTAAGTACGTATTCCAAAAAACTGGTAATTCGTAGAATTTTTATAGCTGGTACAGATGGAAATAAATAATTTCGATTTTTCGCTACTTCTGATTAAACCTGAAGTTGGTGCCAGACGAAACAGGAAAATGCAATATGTTTTCATCTAAGTTGAGCCTTTTGTGTTTTACAGATGTCGAAATTAGTGACAATGACTTTTTAGACATGTCAATATTCCGAAAACCAATTAATTTAGGCCTATGATAGTATGTTATATTAAATATGTATATTTTAGTTTTAAGCAAAATTAAAACACTTTTGATAATACGGTGTTCTATCTAGAAAATCCTTGTTTTCACTTCTATCGCGTTCTATTGTTTCATACTTAAGTTGATTCAAAAACCTTCCAAAAACCCTAAAACTTCCCCATGAACAATTGTTTTCTATCTCTTTGAACAAACAAATGAACAGGAGGTGTCATTTATAATCAATAACCTTATACATATTAATCCTATATTTTAGGTCACAACATTTTAAGTCACAAAAAGTACAGATCCATTAGATTTAATGCTTACAGTTAAATGATATTTAATAATTACAAGTTGAAAAATTAATAATATGAATAATGTAGCATGTGTTATGAAGATAATTGCGCAAAATGGCGGTACTAAACAGAATCGCTTAGAAAAACAACATGCGACTAGCCCAAACCATATATTTAATACTCCATGGCCCAAACTATCAAACATCAAAGCCCGTTGTCATATTATTGTGAGTACATCGTAGTACCGTAGACAATAATAAAGAGACTGATAAAATTAAAGACTGCAAATAATAAAATGCAGGTGTCTGTAAAAAACTTAAAAATAATAAAAGAAATAGTTTTAGTAATATATAATTGATACAAGAAACAAAGAAATATGAAAGACAAGAAAAAGAAAATGGATGCACTAGAAAAGAGAGAAGAAAATATGAAAGGGAGAAAAGAAGTAAGCAAAAACGTATAAACAAATAGGTCGCAATGTAAAATTATTATAGCAGAAAAAAAGAAGCATTGGATGTAGAAAAAGCAGTTTACAGGGAAGATGTATCAGAAAGGCAGAAAGAGGACGCTATAAAAGCGTAGATAAAATAGGTGATAAGCTCTGAAAGCCAGATTCATGGGGATTCCTATGTTATTGTACACTACGAAAACAAATTCTATTATAGTAAATTTACCATAATAAATGGTAATGAATACACCATTAAGACTATGAAAGCACTAAATTACTAAATATTGACGGACAAAAGAATGAAATTGTTATGAAAAAGATGAAATAGCTCGAATCATTTCTATTCTAAACAAATTACGTCCAGGGAAATATTGGCTGTGGGTGAAATCTGTGATTTCATTATGGATTAGCTTACATTCTATTTTAAATATTTATTTAGTACTGTGTACTCAGTGTTAGCTTTTTTATATTTTTAGATTGCCGATGTTAATTTTTATATGAAATTGTCAATACCATGAATCCGAATATTGTCACTGGGGGTGCTTAAGTGGCTGAAAATGGAAAAGCAATTGTGTTCTATTTGTTCAATCAATATTTTAAGTTTATAAATATTTTAAAGAAATGTAATGATTTTACTCCCTAAATGACAATTATATTACGAAGCAGCTACATTTCACAATACTTATAATTAACGTTTTGCTTAAAGTTGCCGCAACTGGCGCTACTATCCTATACCTAAGACATTGTTGTAGATTATAATAAAGTTATTTTAAGCATAATTGAACATTTATTATTTTTTTGCGGACCAGGATAACTTCATCACTATATTATCTGATATATTAGCAATCAGTTAATTCAAAATATCTGATTTGGTTTTGTTTGAAATAGGTGCTTAAGATTTTCCGCATATTAGCTTGAGAATTGGTTAACTTTCTAGTTAGAGAGTCATATGACTTTTATTATTCGTTTGAAGGCTCACTTTGGCATGTTCTCTTGTAAACCTTGGTCTTCTGATTTCTATCTTAAAACGATATATTTTTGCTCTGCATAAAACAGTTCATTATATCACGCATCTCCATTAGACCATTATTAAACCGGTGCATATAAAGGTTTCGAAAATTATGTTCTGTGAAAAAAATAACAGTGATACAAGCACAATATTATTTGCTATTTTTAGTAACGGATGTAATAAAATTTTCATCCAGCAAGTCATATCAATTTCATTATTTCGCCCCTCCTCCTATTTATTTATTGTAAATATTCTAATGAACGAACAGGGGCAAAAAACAGTGGTTCTATTCAATTAAATTTATAATTCAGGGTAAGTCGAAAATAACAATATGAAATAGAAGAAAAATTAAAAATAAAATTTAGTAACGTGTTTTGCCTCCTCTGATTCTTATAACATACCGACAACGTTGTGACATGCTTCCTATTAATGTCTCCAAATAGCCTCATTTCAGATTTTCTCACTCTGCAGTTAATAGCCGATGGAGGTGTTCAAGGACATTAACAGATCTCACCCATCTATCTGTAAAGTATATAATAATCATGCTATATCGGGTTTAAAGCTAGGCCGCACGCTGGCCAGCCCTGGTCTGACATATTGATCTCCTGAAGGTACTCACTAACTATTTTGACTGCATAAGAGCATACATTATCTTGCACTAGGAGAAAATCGTTACCAATAAATGGGACGTAAAGCACAACATGTTATTCTAAAATGTATCTAATGTATCTGTCGGCGATTAGAGAACCCCCATCAAACAGTACCAATTCTGTGTGGCCCTTAAAGATATTCCTCCCCAGAACATAACAAACCATCCCCCGAAATTAGTCATAGGTCATATGTTGAATTGGCAATAGCGCTCACTATCTCATCTATAAACAGGTATTTGTCGATCTGACGTGCATAAGCAAAATTTCGACTCGTCTGTGAAGAGAACGTTACCCCAATCAAGGCTATGCCAACCCGCATGCTCTCCCGCAAATGCTAACCGTGCAACACGGTGCTTCCTAATGAGACGAGAAGCAGTGACAGCTACTCTAGTTTTATCCCAGATAAAGCTACACCAGATGCGAAAGTGCCTATCTAACACGTGCATTACGGGTTTATATTACTCCGCCTTCTAAGGATGGCCAGCCATCCGAAGATATAGTCAGAGACAGCAGTTGATATCTATAGTGCGAGAGCTTATATTATTATGTAAACGTTCAAACATAATATTTTTTAAGTGAAAAAAACGGAAACCATAGTGAAACACCACTTAATTAAACATGTTCCAGTATAGCTGGAGGGCTGAAATTTTCAGGGCATGTAGCCGGGATAAAATGAGGATCCTGGACGAAGACTGAACCCCGTACCCCACCCATTTTTATGGTAGGTGGCCTCTGGGGGGGGCTGCTTTTGGTCATATGGGGGATCGGGGATCTAATTTAAGTGGGGATTTTAAGAAAAACTACTTGTCACGGAGTCAATAATGGGCAGTGAGAATTATACCCCCACCTTCCACTCTTCGGATACCCAAAAATTTTGGAAAAAACTGGGAAATATTGAAAAAAACGTTTGGAAAGTTACTAAAAGTATTATAAAACGAAATAAGAAAAAATATATATATTAGAAAAGTTAGAGAAGCGCGAATTTCAGTGAAAAAAAGGCGAAGGAGTTGAGCTACGGGGTCGAGGATGCCAAAAATGGACAGAAAAAAATGCTTTATGAAAAAAAGTTTAAAAAGTAAACTGTCAAGTTTCACATGGTCAACACTGGGATGGGAATTATACCTCCCACCCCACCGGACACCCAAAAGATTTCGCATAAAATGACAAAAAAAAATTGAATAAAACGTAAAAATTGTTCGGAAAGTTAATAAAAGTATTATAAAATGAAATAAGAAAAAAAATTATAAAAAAGCTTCTAAAATATAAAAACTCAATTCTTAATATCTTATTCATAAGTTTCACTTCAGTTGTGTGCTTATAAAGATGACACATTTTTTTCCACTTTTGTAATTTTGTGGTTTTGAGAATGCCTGGTTATAAGTGCCTTTATTTACATTATTCAACTGGAAGTGGGGATATAAAATCATTATTTAAATTGCCTCGAGATCCTATAAAGTATGTTGACTTTATTATTAACATATATAATTTTATAGACAGTATAGTAAGTTTAATAGTTCCACGCAATAACATATTTCATTACGAATCGGAAAATAAAGATTTTCCGCGCGCGAGTGAGAAATTCATTCAAGCAATGAGAGCACGGAAAGATCGATTTCTAAGCGTGTAATGAACAATATTTTTTATTACAATTTTCTGAAAACGACTTATATACTTGGGCAACTTAATTGAGAGAAAATTACCAACCTATGTTTTTCAATGCAATCAAAGCTCAATTTCGATTGAATTATTATATTTTAACGTTAAACGACCTAAAGACGGCTGATCGAAATCTCAATAATCTATATATTTTTGAAAACAGGATACAAAGGCTGTTATTATGGCAAAGTATAAAATATAGGATTGCTTAGCTTGTCCAATTATTCTGTAACCATGCGATCGTATTGGGACCTCTAATGGAACCGTTTCTGCCTGTTCCCAAGTTAGTATCTGTTGGGTTTATCGAGGACTTATTTGGTCCACGAAGTATTCATTCCCTCAATATAGCATAGTACAGCAAGTGGACGAACACCGGCTACTTGCCAAGCACGGTATTTTTTTTTCAGCCAATTCGAGGGTGTTGAGTACATGCAAGAGGAAATAAACTAGTCTTAGACCAATGTACAGGGTCATTTTTTATATTTTCCCACCCCCCTTAACTTTTTTGTGCCACTGTGTAGAAAAGAAATGTAAATATGAAAGTTGTAGTGCTTGAAAAGTAGTTCTCAGAAAACATATTTTTGTCTATAAAGGGTGTTGCAAAAAGTGCGAAAAATAAGAAAATATATATTTTTTAAATGGGACACCCTGTATATTTCTCCTCAGGACGAAAGATCTTTGTCCTCCGATTACAAAAATATATAATTTGTCTACATTTGCTTAAGCCATTTCCGAGCTATTGAACTTTAAAAGTTGAAAACATGAATTCAAAGTAATTTCAAACCAATCGAAGTAGCCTTGCTCGCCATTAAGTAAAATATGAAATATGTCAAAATAGCCATGAATGACATTAACAAAATAGTATATTAAGATACTAGTTTTAAAAGACCATATTTTTTCGCACGAGCACGAAATTAGGAAACGACCCGCTTGCGGGGAGTTTCCTAACGTGGGAGTGCACAAAAATGTCTTTTAAAACGTGTATTTTATACTATTTTTTTTCTATTTTGCAGGTTTTTTAATTAAAACATTAATTTATTTTATTCTCGATCAGCACTTGAGCGACCATCTTGTCATTTTTGACGTCTGTATTAGTAGAAATCCCATTCAAAGCGGTGTCGAAATTTTTGCTAGTGGGCCTTGACATTGAAAAATTTTGTTAATATCATAGCAACTAGTCAACAAAATGCGTATCGAAAAGAACCTCTTTTCGACACTACTTAGTGTTATTTTTCAAAATGCGTTATACAGATGAAGAGAAATGTCAAATGTTGCGTTTGTATTATCAAAATCGTAAAAATGCGTGTGCAGCTAGAAGAGAATATAGACGCATATTTCCTAATAGAGAAGTTCCAGACCGAAAAACTTTTAGTAATATAGAGCGGGGATTTACGCAACGAAAATCAATTCACAGGAAAAAGCGAGTTGCCGCAGTTAATGAAAATGAGAAATTAGACATTTTGTTGTTTTTTCAAGGTAACAGGAATTAACAACTATTAAAAACCTAATGATTTACTAAACTAACACCTTTTAGAAAACCCGAACAGATCCATAGGAGATGCCCGTAAGCATTTTGATAAGTCAGCAAAAAAAAATTCAAAATACGCTTAAAAAGTATGGGTATTTTGTGAAAATATGTTACGAAGGAAGGAACAAGATCGTTATTTTTTTTAATAAAATATTATGGACTGACGAGTGCACTTTTACAACTGCGGGCATATTTAATAGAAGAAACACACATTTTTGGGCCGCTCAAAACCAACGAGAATTATCGGAAATAACCTTTCAAGAAAGAAAGTCCCTGCATGGTGTGGTGTGGCATACTAAACGGTCAAATTATTGGCCCTATTTTTTATGAAGGTTCCCTAACCGGCGAAAGGTATTTGCAATTTTTAAATCAGGAAATAGAGTTCTCTTGGATATGATCCAATTCGCCAATATGCTCAAATAATATGGCACCAAGATGGTGCCCCACCTCACAATGTTATGCCTGTGGTTAATTTTTTAAACAATAGATACGAAACAGGGAACCGTCCACTGGCCACCGAACAGTCTAGATCTCACGCCTTTAGATGCGTGTTTGTGGGGGTATTTAAAAACAAGGTTTATGCTCAGAGAAGTACCAATATTGAAGATCTCAGGGCGAGAATTTTATCCTACATAAACGAACTTAACCAGAACAATGCAATTTTTATTATCAATGCAACAAATAAATTAGAAAGCGACTTCCGAGATTGTTTCAATAGAAACGGTGGGCATATTCAACAATTGTAATAGTTAAGTTTTCTATTATCAAACATGTTAAGATATGTTTGTATATAATAATAAAAAATTATTAAAACATTGATTTGTTTTATTTAAATCAACTTTCAAAGTTAAATAGCTCGGAAATGGCTTAAACAAATGTAGACAAATTATATATTTTTGTAATCGGAGAACAAAGATCTTTCGTCCTGAGCAGAAATATACAGGGTGTTCCATTTAAAAAATATATATTTTCTTGTTTTTCGCACTTTTTGCAACACCCTGTATAAACAAAAATATGTTTTCTGAAAACTACTTCTCGAGCACTACAACTTTCATATTTACATTTTTTTTCTACACAGTGGCACAAAAAAGTTAAGGGGGGTGGGAAAATATAAAAAATGACCCTGTATATCGCTAATTAAATAATATGCAAGGAAATATCATGTGAACATCAGTGACACTGTTAAACACAAGAGGAAGCAAGAAACAAATTGAAAATTTACTAGTTAAAGCAGATATAATCAGAAACTGGAATTACAATGCTAAGTTGAGCAAAAATTATAAATAACTACTGTTACTCAAGATATCCTTTTCTTTACTTTAAAATATGAAATTCAAAAGAAAATAATGACTGAAATTTAAAATTCAAAAGAAAATAATGGAATAACGTTCCAATTCAGTGACTTTCGGTAAATTTAAATAAAAGGAAACTTTAAATTTGATAATAAACAGAGAAATAGAGATACAACATTTAACAATGAGTCTTATGACTCAAAATAAATAAGTACTATGACTTTACTTAGGCCCTTGGCACATAAACAAAAACTGAGCGTAATGGCGCTTCAATTCAATTAAAGATAAAGATAATACAATCTTGCATCGAGATAGGAATTAAGATAAAAGATAATAAATAAAAGTAAAAAATAAACTTTTAAAAAGAAACTTTTATTTAAATGCACTAAAAAGAAGAAAATAAGTTTTGGAGTAAATCAAACCCATTATTTTGTTACATTAAACATTTTTATATGATATAAAAGCTTGTCGCGAGATTTTCCTGTTTAAATTTCTCGCGACAAGCTTTTATATCATATAAAAATGTTTAATGTAACAAAATAATGGGTTTGATTTATTTCAAGATTTATTTTCTTCTTTTTAGTGCATTTAGATATTTGTTTTTAAAAATTTATTTTTTATTTTTATTTTTTTTTTACTTTTTAGTTACGTACAGCAAAATCACAAATTTAGTAAATATTATATTTTTATTTATAAAACTTTGATTCGTAGTATATAATAAAAGCCATTTTGAATCAGCCATTTTGAAGTTTCAATATCTGATAAAAAAAAAACTATATTCCTTGTCCCTAAAAACCCCTAATACCAATTTCGGACCAATCGGACATTCTTTAGTGCCTTCACCACTAACCTTTAAGGGGAGGTAGGAAGTGTAAGCAACACCACTGTCTTCATAAGAATAAACAATGGCAATACCATAGCTTTATATTTTCATTTGAACTACAAACGCACCCCAAATTTGAAGGCAATTGGATATGTAGAAGTCAGCTAAAATTTACTTGCAACATTTAACCCAAAATCGGCCATGTTGAAATTTTCAAAATCTGATAAAAAATTCAAATTCCTTGTCCCCAAAAAAATCCATATACCAATTTTAAACGAAATCGGGCATACTTTAAGTAGTGCCCCCATACCTTACCCTTGAAAGAGAGGGGGGAGTGTAAGCAAGACTAACCCCCATATATCAATTTTAAACGAAATCGGACATACTTTAAGTAGTGCCCCCTCCCCTACCCCCGAAAGGGGGGAGGTGTAAACTTAACAACATTATAATATTGTATTTTCATCGGAACTATAAACGTGTACCAAATTTCAAGTCGATCGGACATTTAGAAGTAGTTCTAACTCAGCTTGCAAGATTTGATTACAGACAGATTCACAGGTGAAAGTAAATAAAAGCTTGTAAAAACCAGATAAATTTACATATGTGAAATTAACCTCTCATAAATGCAAAATAGTGTCGGTACATTAGGATTGAGACTAGACAGGGCAAGTGCTAATAATTATATGCTTGATGTAACAAATAAATTGAAAATTTATTAAATGAGCCTGAAAAGAAACAATATTAAAACCAGCAATACTATGAGGGAAAATTCGGAGAAATTCTACTGAAAATTCAATTTACTACATGTTCTCCCTAAATTTGGATTAAGCCCCTTTCAAATTACATGAATTTGATTAATGAGAGACGCAAATATTCACCAATAAACCGTTATTATTACCCAAAAAGGTCACGACAATAATTAGAAAATTTTGAAGATGTAAGCTAATTAAAAGTGGTATATAACAATGCTAAATTCTTGCTTTAGTCAAATAAGACTAAACGAATCATAAACAAATATTAATTATGTATTTAAAAACGAAAGAATTAGTTAAATATATTGCAAGATGAATTAAATATTTCAATATTAAAATCCAGCACTTACCCGTCAACGTTTTAACACAAGATAAACGAGCTCGCTTTCAAAATTCAAGACGTTGGACAAATTATTATGCTTGCCGATGTATTATTGGCTAATTTATAACATGTGATTACCACTATAAACCACGTCTCGTCAAGCAATATAAATACCCGATATTAATTATAGTAATCTATAGTAAAATAAATTCACAAATTGTAGATACAAAATTGCGTACTAGTGCTTCTAAAATCGTTACTCGCACGAAATAAACTCATTCGTGAATAGATGCCACTAGCGACTTAAATATTAAATATCGAAAAACATTTGGAATTGAACCGAAATTTTAGTGTAGCGGAATAAGCATATATTCCGTTACAGGGTGTCAAAAACTAATGAGAATCCTGACAGAAACTAACAAAAGTTGTTAAGCATAAATTATTTTGTACGCTATTTTCCATGCGCTGCGCTCTGGCCCGAAAAAAAGCCCATTTTGCTTTATTACAAAAATAGATGAAAATAAGGCGTTTTCAGAGAAGTATAATAAATAATATTTGACACTTTATAAGTTGCTTAACTGTTGGATTCTTTTAATGACATAAAAATGCAGTAATTTTAGATTTAATACTTGGCTTAAAGCGGCTGGAAGGGAAGATCTTTTAGAAAGAAGTATTATTACAAGTTATGTGAAGATCACTTTGAAAGCAAGTGTAGTACACTAGTACAGGTATGTTATAAGTAGATCGAAGCAGGTGGATTTTTTTCTGTGAGCGGAATTTATTCATTTGTATGTAAAAATAAAAATAAAATATTTTTTCTTCAAACGTCAGTAAATCCGTCATTACTCGACTGTGTAGGCGGCCGTGAAGTTTCGTTTTTCCTCCGCCGGAGCTTTACTTTTCACTTTTCCGCCGGCGGAGGTAAAAGTGTTGTCATAGCAACATAGATACAATACAAACAGACAACAAAATAAGCGTCAACAACTCAAGATTTATTAAACTACAATTTGTATTTATCACTCAATTTGTGACTGCATTCCTAAAAATCACTAATTTAGGAACAACTTGGTTATTATTTAATCGAACTTACTCAATAACTGCTTATCAATACGGAATTAAAACGCAATCGAAGATGCAATTTTAAAAATATAATTATTGTTGACAGTGTCCACTGACAGCTTTATGTTTATATTCACCGACACCGGTCTAAGCAAGGCCACCTACGACCGTGGTCTAAGCCGCCTTGCGAACCCATTTATCTTTAATAATAATTAGATATTATTACTATTAAAAAGAGATGTTTTTGCATTAATTTGTCGACATTTGAAGAAAAAACAGCATATTTTATTAGGAGGAAAAGTTACTTTTCATGGCTTGCTCTCTATTACCAGCCTCACTCCGTTCGGCTGTTAAACACGAGCGCGCCATGAAAAGTATCACTTTTCCTCCATATAAAATAATATACTATTTATTTACTCGTATATGCAATAGTCTAATACTATATCTCTAAAGAGATTTTACTTTGAAGTTAAGATGTCTGGTTTTAAGTGTATTGATGATCTGTTTTGTTCGAACAAGTATAATGGGAAAAATACTTTATTTAGGTGCCCCAAAGATCGTTCGAAGTATGTATATTTAAGCATCTTACTATATTTTAAATAAATATTAAAGGCCTTTTCTGTATATTTACAACACAAGGTATATTTTTCAGTCTATTTGCCAGAGGCTTCGGTTGAATGTTTAAACATCACCCTTGCTGTAAAAATTAAATTATGCTTTAAAATAATTATTAAAAACGAGTCCTTATCATTGTTATTTTAAAAAAGTTTATTTTCGAAAATTGAAGAAAAACATAAAACAAAAATAATAATCCCAAGATATCGAATTATCTAAAATATTATGTTGTAATACCCCAAGGCTTAACTCTAGAAAAACGAACTTTACACTAAAAGGTACGTATTTACTTATTTGTTTGGTTCATTAGAGGAACTAAACTGTTAAATAATATAGATAAATGTACCAGAAAAATACTGGTTGAAAAGTACATAAAGAAAAACTTATAAAAATAATAAAATGTCCTTGTCATTCTATTTCAGGAAAATTATTAATCCTAAAATGGTATCTTGAATTTATTTGCATTGGCTCCGAAATTCCACATAAAACATCCGTTTCACCAATAAAAGCTTAAAAGCTAACTAAAATCACTTGCTAGGCGTTGAGAACTGTAGAATCTCGTTCTTGCCGGAAATAAAAAATGTTCTTAAAAACAAATTTACAATAATTTTATTTCAATAAATACTATTAAAATAAACAATCCAAATTACAACTTTGTTGAACAGAGTTCCTCTAGAGTTGAAGAATTAAATTGATGTTAGATAAAAAAAACAATTAAAATATTAATCTTTGAAATTAGTCAAAACCAAAAAAAAAAATCTGATCCAGCAGTGTTACGTTTGCAAATAAAATACTTAGCTAGATTAGACGCTCAACCCTGGTTGGACACACTTCTCTTCACCTCGTTCCCTTTTTCTCCAATTGCCTGTTATTTGTTAGGTCTTTATGGGTAAGGATAACACCAGAGGGCAAAAACGTCTTATAGAGCTGATACGTCTAATGCTGCAATGGTACACTCGGTTGATGCCTGTTTATCAATCCAAGCTCTTTGACCAATTTCCGTGAAAATATGCAAACAGAAAAAACTTGTTTTAGACCAGAATGTTGGTTGATATTAAACAAAAAAATGAACAATAATGAACAGTAATTGAAACAATCTCATCAAAATATTTCAAACTCTTTTACTTAAAAATTAAATCTACGATCAAAAATTACAAGATTTGTAAATGAAGGATTAAGCTATGATTAAAAGAAAAAAACAAGATTCGTCAATGAATCTGATAAAACTATGTTCCAAATTACAAGATCATTAATGAATGATTAAACTATGTTTAAAGATACAAGATTCGTCAATGAATCTGATAACACTATGTTCCAAAATACAAGATCATTAATGAATTATTAAACTATGTTTAAAGATACAAGATTCGTCAATGAATCTGATACTCAAGTCTACTTCAAAAAAAATAATGATTAAATTTGATTTAAGCACACTTTTAAATAAGTGCCAAATAAATGAAAAGTCCCCAAAAAAGTTTATTTAAAAGAAAGGTTCTAAAAAATAAGCTAAAGACGAGTCAAAAATTGATAGAAATATGATTACTTCAGAATTACAAATTAATAAATATGCAAATTCTTCCTAAGTCGAATTTATGCGATAAGAAAACTGTATGTGCTAAGATCACAATACAAAGCTGATCGACATTTCACATTATCTCACTGTTCTCCCATTTCATTCGTCAAAGTGAGCATTACGAGCCATAAGCAAAAATAAACCGAGCAAATTTAGCTATAAGTTGTTAACAAGGAGCTAGGTTTACAAAGATAAAAAAATTATAAATTCACCGTCGACTGTCGGTAGAGAGAAGAAAAAAAAATCTAAGGTGAGTTCTCAAAGAAATTCAATATTATATTTCATAAATTAGGAATAACAAAAGAGACAACTCACCTTAGACTTTCAGAAAATGGGACATCCTATTTTCTCCACTGGCAGTAAACTGAAGGTCTATTGGCTATTGGCTACCCATCCGTTTCTTCCCAAAATTTGGCATAGCCTTTGTTAATAAATTAACGCTTGAAAGTGGTGGATTGGAGCCAGGAATTAGCTAAAAACATAAAAGACCAACAGAAATCGGTAATAACGTTAGGTTAGTTAAAAATTCTCCTTGCTAACTTCAACTACGCAGTTAAATATTCCTGTAAAAGTTAACGAAATTTACGATAAATATACTAAAATAGATTGAGTAGAGGGTCCACTAAGATCATTTATTCAACAATACTTTACAAAAAGCCCAAGATGGCCCGGAACAATGATGAATACAATTTCTAAATCTAGATTAGAAATCTATAATAGATTAAAGTATTGTCGTCTAAATCATTGATTGAAAATCCCTCTAGAACCTGAAAGTTGTCTTTAAGACACTCCTAAAACAAAGAAATAAATTTGTTAAGTTGAAAGCGGAATGTGCAAAAAAAACCAAATCACATTCGACCAAAAATAAAAAATGGGCTCTCACCTTCACGACGTGAAATAGGAGACAAAAGCAATGTTCCCGTTCGATTTTTCAACCGGTCCAACTCGCATTCAAAGGAGTAGGAGGGAGACCATTAAAATCACGATATTACTATCGCCCTCTATTCAAAGGCCAGTATAATAACAATATTTTTATAGAAGACGACGTAAAACTAATACGCCTATAATTCTAAGGATAGCTCCACCTATGTACAAAAGATCTGACTTCTAGCGAAATCTTACCTAGGTACCGAAACCAAATCGCATGTATATTTGCATAAAAATCGTAAAACCTGAAAAACCATGTAACGAATTATTTCGTTACAAACTGTAGAGTTAGTTTTGGTTCTTTTAACGACTAAACCTGGAAACAGTGCTCCGTCGTATTTAAATTTAACTGCAACATAATTATTGTCATATTTTTGTACTGTTGGTTTTTCATTTAGTTTGGGCAGAGGGCAAAAACGTCTAATTAATTTAGAGTCCTTTATCTTAGCATCATCCTGCTCTTTTTGTTGGAGTTTTTCAATTTTCTTAGCTTTCCTGTTTTCTTTTTCTTGGCTTTCTTTTAGATTTTAAGTTTCTTTTTTCTGATGGTATTCTTGCCAATCTGATAAAAGTACGGCTACTGGTATTTTTTCCTTAGGTTTTATTTTTGTAGATTTTTTTTTTGTAATTTTGCATATAAAAGCTAGTAAAAAAAGGTTTGTCCTAGTATCCATCACCTCTATGACCCAGGACTCGTCACCGCATTTTAATAATGATTTCCTATAAATTGGACCAACAATGTTTATGACGATTTCTAGACAGTATAGTTTTATAATTCTAGTTTTGCAAAAATTTAATTTTTCTGTAGTAAAAATAAAAAAAAAATGCTGTTTTGACCCATAACCAGTCTCCATTGACGAGAACTAGGTCAGATAGATATTTAAAAACCCAGTTTCCGTCATCCATATTTTTAAAGCCCAAAAAAAAAATTCACAAGAAAAATCTCTTGAGCATTTTGCTTTAATATATATGTGGTAATTTATATCTAATATCAATAACTTTTACCTAATATCAAAAAAAAATTACTAGTTGCAAATCACTTACCTTAGAACAAAACACACCCTACTCACTGTTGATGGACCACAACTAAACATGATTTTTCTTGATATTCGCGTCTAGCTATACCAATTTTGAGCCTTCACGCACGCGTACGTACTAATTCATATATTTTTCAAAGTTGTTTTATCTTGCTTTTTTTTATTTTGGACATTGCCTTGGGTTAGCTTGGGTTAATTTTGTTTGGTTACGCCCCCTGAGGCATATACAGTAACAGCACCCGTGCTAGCTATACTCCTTAGGACGGCTGTAATATAAATATTCATTCATTCATACATACATGCTTTTGATGCATTGGGTTAGTTTTCGTTAGTTTTTGTTGGCTGGCCAGCGACGAAGGGTTTACTCGCTGCGAAGGCGCAACCACCAAAAACTAACCCAAAAATGAATTCCTTAGATAACTACAGACCAATAAACATTGTACCCTTGTTCTGTAAAATCATTGAGCAAATAATAAAAAATAGATTAGTCGATTTTTTGGAAAAAAAACGATATTAATGCGGTGCACAGTTTGGTTTTAGAAAGGGATTCTCCAGCACTAAGGCTGTTTTAAGGGTTCTTGAGGACATGGTTGAGGGTTTGGAGAGGGGAGAGCATGCTGTTATTTCCCTCTGTGTCATATCCAAGGTCTTTTCAGATTTAATGAAATAATATCTTGAGGGGCGCACGCAGTATGTTAGGTTGGACGGCAAATTATCTGAATTTTTGCAAAATATCCAGTGGAGTTCCGCAGGGGTCCATTCTAGGACCTGTGTTGATCATAGTTTTTATAAATTACTTTTGTTATTTCATGACACTCGCATTAACTGATAAGTTTGCCGACGACACCACTTTTGTTTCGTGCTGTAAGGGTGCGTCTCTTTTGCACCGGGTCTCTGCCTCCGTTGTTGATGAGGCACATACGTGGTTTAACTCTAACAACTTCAAATTTAATAGAGTAAAAACTCAGAAATGACTGATACCTACCGATAATTCACTTGCCATGAATAATTCGGTCAGGTTGCTGAGCATCACTATTGGTAACAGTCTTAACTGGTCTTGTCATATTAGTATCCTTGGTGGGGAGCTATGCGGTCTAACTTTTTTATTTCGTCGTTTGAGAACCTTTGTGGGTTTTGATGTCCTGAGAGTGTGCTATTCTGGTCTGTTTCATTCAAAAATATCGTATGGGGTTGTGTTATGGGGAAACAGTTCTTATGCATTAAACATATTTAGCCTTCAAAAAAGAGTCGTTCGTATCTGAGCAATGCTGATTACAGGGACCACTGCAGGCCCATATTTAAAGGATTTAAAATCATGCCTCTTCCATGTGTTTTTATCTAATTTAGCATTACTGAAATTTTATGAAAAGAGAGGCACTATCAGCTCGTCAAATAAGTGGCGTACTTATAATGTGAGTAAGGACGTACTTAATATTCCCAAGTATAGGCTAACAAAATCAAAAAACAACTTTTTCAATTTGCATTAGTACAATGTTCTTCCGAGTGGGGATCAACACTATAAACTTTCTAAGTTTAAGACAGTAGTAAAACGTTTTTTGCCGAAACACTGTTTTTATTCCGTAAGTGAATTTTTATCATATTCAAATTTTAATGAACTTTTATATAAAAAAGATTGTTTGTATATATGTTATTTAATAGTTATTTTACATTCTTATATAATTGTTTTTATTTTTTTTCTGACTTGCTATAATGTGTAATTTTTATACAAAAATAGTCAAATAAAGGATTCTATTCTATTCTATTCTATTCAACGCTTGAAAGCATGTAGGTACATTTAATGAACATTTATATTATAGTCGTCCTATGACGTATAGCTAGCATGGGTACTGTTACTGTATATGCCTCCAGGAGCGAGCGAAGCCAGCATGGGGGGCATGCGTGAAGTGATATAACTGAAATATTAGAACAGCACTGGACTGCTGTCAAATACGCAGGTCCGAAGGACGAAAATTTGGTGTAGGTAGACGTGAGTATGTTTCTGCAGGTGTAATCATGACGTCAGACTCTCAGAATTTGATTTGAAGGAAATTACTAAACGTCTTGGTCTTGTGTTTTTGGGTTAAAAGTTCCTAAAAATGTAATCAAAATTGAAACTGACGGGTACTGGGTCACTAACCTTATTTATTAATAATCATTAAAAATTTAGCGTGTGCAGCAGCGCTTGCCGCGAGCAATACAGCAGCAGAAAGGTGAAATAAGTGCGGACCGGAAAGTGCCCACTCGGAAAAAAAATGCTGGCGACGACGACACTGGATGAACGCCAATTAAATTAGCGACCATCTTCAATAAGATAATTTATTCTGATTACTTGATCCCTTGTTAATTTTGAGTGTATGTTTGCATATGTATATTCAATATTATTCACTGAATTTGCAATTCAACATTAATAGTGTACCTATATCATAAACGAGGCATACATGATGTGAACTGACAAGAAATAATATAAACAGAAATTTTTTTCTGACTTCTTTCAACACGTCAATAATTTATTATTGGATGAAAGTTAATCTGAAATAGCAAAAAAAAATTCAAGAAAGCCGATTTTGTAAAATATTAACAATTTTATTGGTTATGCGATAGTTTCTTGACGCAGGGTCTATCAGCGTCGAATATTTGATTTTACGTCACCTTTTAAAGTATGTGTAAAATTGAATAATTCTAAGTTATACAGCTTATTTATCAGCCCCTCATTGGTCAAGATTGAAGTAAATGTATTTGAATGCTTGGGTTAAAAGAGATGCATAATAGGTGGAAATCTACAGCCGAAATGGTAGAAATATACGTGGAAAATATCTGGAAATAAGATAGACGTACCGACCGAAATATGCAATTTTTATTGTGTCACATTCTTAATAATAACAAAGCGGAATAACTTGTATTGAATACCTAGGATAGATAGTCTAAATCGAAACCCAGGTCACCTTGTAGTTTTAACAATTATTTTTGACTACGTTTGGGTTTGGAACCTTCGGCAACATGCACTAAAACAGAGTTTTATTCACAATACCGAAACAGAATTTTTGCACTCGATGCGCGTTTCGCTAACCATGTTAGCATCATCAGGAGATGATTCAACTGTAAGGTTTTAATCATCTCCTGATGATGCTAACATGGTTAGCGAAACGCGCGTCGATTGCAATAATTCTGTTTCGGTATTGTGGATAAAATTCTGTTTTAGTAGAATTATTTTTGATCTTACTTTGATTTTATTTTTGGATTGCAGTGTTTTGCCTATTTAAACAATATTCATTATGCCGACTTGGAGGTCAGTTTAGGAGACGACAGACATACTGCAATACTGCTGTCTCTTAAGTACTTACTATCAGCGAATCGTCCCGTTATAAAGAAACCCATAATTTTCTTATGTATGTAATAAGATTCAACATAGTAAGATATTAAACCACTCTAAAGAATGCCGTTAAGACGCCAATCAAATATTTTTGAAATAGTGAGTACAGTATATTGAGTGAATAAAGGCTATCAGCAATAAAGCTGGATTTATAGATTTGCATAGCATAAGCATATCATAGATATATCATAGCATAAGCATATTAGAATAAATTGGCTTATGTTGCGTTTGAGCTGTAAACCGAGAATAATGAGATGTTTGTTTGGTTTTTATATCCTTGCAAGTTTCATATTTTCGTTTAAATTCTTTAGAGAAGTGTATTATATGAGGCCTTGTGTATATTAATTT
Organism: Pissodes strobi; assembly: GCA_016904865.1. Taxonomy (NCBI): domain Eukaryota; kingdom Metazoa; phylum Arthropoda; class Insecta; order Coleoptera; family Curculionidae; genus Pissodes; species Pissodes strobi. Next base: position 391,554 of record MU181979.1, read on the forward strand.
ATACATAAAATAGTTATTTATACAACGAGTGTGCATGAACCGTAGGCGAATGCAACAATCCTATGAATAAAAAAGGGTATTTTACACGAGTAGCATACAAACATTTTTCTACGACCGAAAAATATTTTTTTTTACAAACATGCGGAAAGTAAGCACTTTCCGCACGCAAATGCTTTCCGCACGCCCAACAGTTCGAAAAGTATTTTTTCTTCAAACGTCAGTAAATCCGTCATTACTCGACTGTGTAGGCGGCCGTGAAGTTTCGCTTTTCCTCCGCCGGAGCTTTACTTTTCACTTTTCCGCCGGCGGAGGTAAAAGTGTTGTCATAGCAACATAGACACAATACAATACAAACAGACAACAAAATAAGCGTCAACAACTCAAGATTTATTAAACTACAATTTGTATTTATCACTCAATTTGTGACTGCATTTCTAAAAATCACTAATTTAGGAACAAATTGGTTATTATTTAATTGAACTTACTCAATAACTGCTTGTCAATACGGAATTAAAACGCAATCGGAGACACAATCTTAAAAAAATTATTATTGTTGACAGTGTCCACCGACAGCTTTATGTTACATTACTATAGCAACAACCTGTGCCTATTCACCGACACCGGTCTAAGTCGCCTTGCGAACCCACTTATCTTTAATAATAATTAGATATTATTCCTATTAAAAAGAGATGTTTTTGCATTAATTTGTCGACATTTGAAGAAAAAACAGCATATTTTATTTGGAGGAAAAGTTACTTTTCATGGCTTGCTCTCTATTACCAGCCTCACTCCGTTCGGCTGTTAAACACGAGCGCGCCATGAAAAGTATCACTTTTCCTTCATATAAAATAATATACTATTTTTTGCCGCATTAGTCCTTTCTTCTAAGTTGTGGACTCATCGATATATCCTTCAGCTACCGCAGTAGATTTCCAACCCCCCAAGTGTTTTATGTCAGTGATTCCTTTTCCGGAACTGGCCAGTAACATTGCTGATGACCTTCTAAAACTGTGCCCTGTGTAGAGCTCTGGATTTGGCAGTTTCAGAAAGGCAGCTATTTCAGAAAGCATCTTTCCGATACTATTTACTCCAACACATTGGGAAAAGCATTTACCATTTTTGTAGACTAAGATAAATATATATTATTGGGTTGTTTGACATTATCGGTCGTAAGCTGGTGTATTTTCTGTACAGTTACTTAAAGCTTATCCCAACTTTTATCAAGTGAGATCTTATAAGTGTGCTGGAAAAAAATCCCCGCACAGCGTGCGGGTAAGTACTACTTTGCATATGCAAAAGTGTGCGCAAAGTAGCTTCTTTGCGGTCACTCGTAGAAAAAAATATAAATGAGTGAAGACTTCAAAAGTTGTTTTTAATATATTTTTTAATATCCTAGAAACCAATAGACATACGACTACCTACTATTATTATAAAAACATATGTCAAGTGTAACATCAAAATTATACCTGTTTTTTTACTTCCGCCAGGATAGCTTTTTGGTTTTGAATGTAAATAAGTGTTTTGTTTAATTTTTTTTCGGATTCGTATTGAGTGTTTTTGGGAGTGTGTAATACCAAGGTAAAACGCTTGTAGAAAAAATATTGTACCTAACACATGCGGAAAAGTATCACTTTCCGCACTAGTTAGGTAAATAACTAAATTATTATTAAATTACTTTACGCTCTAGTGCGTAGAATAAATTGTTTTACGCACTAGTGTGTAAAATAAATTATTTTACCCAGTGCGTTAAAAAGGTATATTTTACGAATCTTAGAGAATACGTAAAGTGAGTATTTTACGCACGGTATTAGAAAAAATATTAATAAATTTGTCAAATTAAAATTCAAAATTTTTAGCTATAATTCAGTATTTTCATTCGTCGAACATAGCATAAGAAGTTAACATTTGGTGAACTTCTTAGGTCAAGTTTGGGTTAGTGTCATATGTTATGCCGATCTATAAATTGCGCGACTTACATTTTTAACTGCTAATTATTACCTCCAAACGCATGTTACTATTAATTACTCTAACAAAAAAACCGGACAAATTATACAAAGAAGGATTTTCGGTGCGAAATTTTTAGGGAGTAAAAAGCTTTTTTATTTTCATCATATAAAAAATTACTTGGAAAGATTACCTCCTAAAACGAATTTCCCAAGGCGCTGAAGCACTTTTATGATTTTTGTGACCCTATATTTATACCACGACAGCTTATACCAAACTTAATTCAGCAAGGCTAACAATGGAGACAAGCATTTTTAAGCCGACTCCTGTTATTCTCTTCGTATTGTTAGAACTCGACGCTTCATTTGCGGAAAGGGAACGTCGCTAACCGAGTATTTAGAGGGTGATATATGGCTAAAGCGGTACAAAACTTGTACTAGTGAATGTTGCTGAGTTTCAACAAGTTACAGAAACTATATAAACCAGACTTAATTATTTTAATAACATTCCGTGTAAAAAAATGATATTGTGAAATTTTTTAATTATCTTGTCTCATGAATTTATAATAATCCTGTAAGTGGATGTAGTTCTTAAGTTTATTGATTTAACTGTCGCCACAGCTTTTTCACTGCAATATTTATCTATAAATTGTACAATAACATCAGAATGAGCAACCTCAACTAAGTCTCCCCTGATGATGGGAATAAAAATTCCCGAAAGCTCGTACCGATGAATGCTGCTCCGAGTTGCTCGAAGCAACGATTCCCCTTGGAGCGCCCTTTTGATGGATGTCGTGTGTATTCTTTTTTTGTGAATTGACAGCGTCCAGACAGAAAAAACCACCAGTTTTATTATCTAAAATTGTCGTTGTTATTCTTGACCACCAGGTCTAAATACCGCCTAATTGTGTTGTGAGATGAATTGGCAAATATACTGATATATATATATTTTCTGAAATTAGAGGTCGTATTTCCTAATAAAGATGTTAGACGGATAGTGTGGTAACCCTTCCTATAAAAAAAGATTTGTTACATGTTAGTGTGCCTATTTTCGATGGTTAAAATTATTTATCCACTACCTAGATACCTTCCGTGGGGCAGAATTTCCTCCATTGAGGCTGAACGTTCTTCAGCGGCCTGTTCTATGCTGACCTAGAGGGTTCTCCTCTTCCATTTCGCCAGATAGAGGCCTTTTGTTGAGGTCGAAAAGAAGTTCCAAGTCAGCAAAAAGCTACAAGATACAAGTATGCCAAACTCCTTTTCAATTTTATTTAAAATTTACCGTCAAGGACAATCAGTAGATGATGACCTTCTATTGTCTCAATTACCGTTCTTTGCCGCTTAATTAATTAATAATTATTGTCTTCCTTATCGTGTCTGATATTGTCTTAAATATCGAATACATAGCTATTAGAACCGTAATTAGTGGACTTAACCTCTTTGTACTGCGCACGTTTACCTTAATGGGATGCTTTTTCTATAAGCCATATAATTACTTACCGTATATGTTTTATTAAGTTACAATTAAGCGACTGTAGGTCGTATATTTTATATATCGTATCTATTACCCTTACTTATAGTTTTGTTTAATGAACTTACCGTTAAGCGACTGTAGTTCGCCTGTTATCTTATATTGTGCCTTATATTGTTATTTACCGTTTTTGCCTATTTAACTTACCGATAAACAGTTTTAGATTATCGAGTGTCATATTCCTGTTTCATTATCATATTCGCTTTAGAGAATATTTTCGTCATTATCATATCTGATATTATCTCAAGTAGAGAATTTATTTTGCTAATGTTATGGTAATTATTTTATTTTTTCCTGTATAGCGTCTCGTCGACTTTAGAAGAACTTCGTTTTCCCATACACTCGTGCCACATGTAGCAAAATGCTTCCTTTAAAGTTAAAAGCTGTAAAATTAAATGTGGCCATTTTAATGTATAGTATGCGACACCGACTTCTGTTTTTGGTACTGGCAAAACTTGTTGCAAGTCGAATATTGCGGCGCAAAATGTAGCCTGTTCCTTAGCTTTTTCTTTATCAGTATTTATAAGATTCCTGGCTTAATTTAATAAAAAAAAATTATATATTAAATTCAGTCGTTAAAATGTGTCGGTACATGCTGTCCATAGCTTTTCTGGCAATGTTATTTTCTATGCAATATTCTTCATACATCGTAAACATTTTGGAAAAGTTAAGTGTAGGTGGCAAGTATTTACGTTCTGTTTTTTGTCTGCAATAGAGACTATCAACTGTTCCGAACATGTTGATAAATGGTCACGGACAGATTTTTTAACTGACTCACCCAACATGGAGTTTTTACAGGCTTTGCCTCTTTGGTCTATTGTGACATTTCCAGCAGAATTAATCCTGTTAAAAACTGTTGTGCACTAATACTTAACGTATTTAAAAAAAAACTTGCAGAATTGACGTCTTGATGCTTCGTTTTGTAAAAAGTAAGTAAATGTGAAAGTCTTTTTACTATTATCACCATGTTCATTTTGCAGTTCGTTGTCCGTCCTAGCCTTACATTTTCGAGTTCTTGCAATGTAGGAGGTATTGGTTCTTGTCATTCTGTTACATTCTACATATTTTGATATGTAATTCCTTTGGCAATTTACATCCTTTAAATCCCAAATGACCCAAAAATTACATTTCTTTCTTGTTAATTTATTTTTTGGCACATTTTATTCTACAGTTTTGGCAAGATGCTTTAATTTTCTTTTCCGGCCTTTTTTGCTGGTTCTATAGACGAAGCTGAGCCGTCGAGAGTCTCTCGTAAGTTTCTGGTAACATCTTAGTCGGGGTCCGCATCTTCGCGACTCCTCCAAAAGGATCTGATTCTGATGAGGAAACCAAGTCTTCCACTAAAGTTTTTGATATTCTTAATGTGTTTCCTATTCTCGATTTTGTCGAACTTCAGTTATTAGCCGTACCAGGCATAGGACATTCTAAGTAAGTTTCTGGTAACATCACAGTCGGGGTCCGCAGCTTTGCGACTCCTCCAAATGAATCTGATTCTGATGAAGAAATCAAGTCTTCCACTAAAGTTTTTGATATTCTTAATTTGTTTCCTATTTTAGATTTTGCCGAACTTCAGTCATCATCTGTACCGGGCATAGGACATACTAATTAATTAATCTGAGAAAGTCAAAACCTAAAACATTTTACCCATATTAGTTAGGCAACCAAATCGTATTTTTCGCGATTGGCTTAGCTGCAATTCGGTTTCAATTAACAAATTTGATCCACTAGACTGCTTAATAATTTCCGTTTCGGTGTCTGGAATCTTATCTGGAAATGTAGGTAAGTTACCATTAAAATTATCATCGGGAGATGCAAAAATATATCACACACAATACACAAGATAATATCTGTATTCTGTTGTTTTTGAACTAAAACAAGTAGGTAACATTTATTTGTGACATCAGAAACAGGTAAATAATATGTCGGCCACTGAAATCCAATGTTGTAGATGCCTCTTCGGGTAGTAGAAATGTGGAACTTTTTAAGTCTGCACAATCCATTATAGGCATCTTTTCCATCATTTTCATCTTCTTTAAAGGGATCCTTGTGCTTCTAACTAAAAGAAAAATAAACGAAATTTACTATTATTAAAAAAAAATCCCATTGAATCGTGTTAAGATTTACTTTAGTTTTAGTAACTACTAAATTTAAGCGATAACTATATTTTCACGTTGTACTTAAAAATAATAGCATAATTAATAACAAATCTTTCCATCTATGTTCGTGCTAATCATATTAATCATTCTTTGTCCTCCTGACGAAAATAGTCTTCGTCCAATCAATAACAATACTGTCAGCTCAAACTTCAATCAGAACTATTCCAGTCCATAAAAATTCATACTATGTAACCCAAACTAACCCAAACTTAAAATTAGAACTATTCCAAGACCACTAACGCCAATACTAAGCTAATCGTTTACAAAATAGAAGTAAAAATTATCGTCTCGCCGCTGTGGGGAGTTTCATCCCCGAACTCGGCTCGAAAATGTTGTATACACATTTTTTCACTTCACGCGTTTGTATACTTTTCGAGAAAAGCAGGAATGGCTCATGTGGTGAAGCAAAGTGATTGGTTCGACGCCAGGTCCTTGCACGTTTTTTATTTACTTGTTTAGTTACTTTTTTGGCATGCCTTGGGTTAGTTTGGGTTAGTTTTTGATGGTTGCGCCCCGCAGCGAGCGGAGAGCATTGTGTGGAGTGAAAATTAAAAAATAAAAATTTAAACATTAAACAACGCGCCATAAACATGCCGTTCGGCAGTAGCCGGTCGGGATCAGGCTCCCCACAGCGGTGAGACGCTAGTGAACTAGTATATGTCAACCATTTGCCTGCGAAGGTCAATACACGTCTGCGCTTCACCGCACTTGAAATAGTTCTGCGCTAAAGTGAAATCCGAACACATAGGCTTATTTTACTTTTGTAGCAAATAAAGTGGCCCCTAAAGTATACATAGAACGGAAAAACCGAAAATCAACATTTTTGGACTTAAATTAGTTCTGCTCTAATGAGACGATTTGCAAAACTCTAATTTATTATCAAATAACATTATCTACAACATTTTATTATTATATTATCATATTATTTGAGCTGTTTTCTGCTAGAAGGTCCTGGCTGGGGTTCATCGATGGCGGAAGGTCCTGGCTGAGGCTCCTCGACGGTGGAACGTCATGGCAGAGGAACGGGATCTTCTATAAACAGCATCCGATGTTGCAAATAAGAGAAACGTGAAAAAATACTAACTTGTGATTTTGCTATTAGACACACCTTTCACAGCGTGTGAGCATTCTTCTTCAGACAGTTCTTGAACTCTTTTTTCAGCCCCTTCTTCGTCTCAACGCATCCGGGGCTCGACATTTTCAAGCAACCCGGCCAAGTCCTGTCATCCTGCATCCACAATTTTGCTGGCAGCCTTCCTTGCATTTAGAAGAAATGCACTAAAGAATTGCGTCCGGTGCTGGTGTGAACGTGGTTGTAACGGTTACACAACCACTCTTTGTTTTTTCCACCCCCACTCGTTCGGGTCCCTATGTTGTTCATTGAATATGGTTTGTCCAGATAACCATTGCTGAACCTGAAAGTAATCTTTCATTGAACGTTCTCCTCGTTCAGCAGCTTCAGTGGGATGTAAAGCGGCAATATTGGGTTTGCATTTGTAAGATGATGGTGTATAATGCCTGTATCTCAAATTGTTTAAACTAGTCTTTCGGCCTTTCCCGTACAAAGCTATGAGAAGCATGTTGCCTGCTTGAGCAATCTCGTTTCGGTGAGCTCTAGAGTATTTAAAAGGTGAGCGCTAAGGTGTTTGAAAACTTCAATAGCTGGTATCACGTCATTGGTATTTTGCAGCATCACCAAAAGCTAAATCTTCCCCACCACTGTCACGTATTCATTTGAAGGAGCCAACTTAATTGTTGTTGTGATTATTAGGATGTCAGCATCATCCACCGCTTGCTGTGACAATGTTTGCTCCATTCAACTTCTTCATAAGCATAAATATCAACCGACTCTTGTTTGTAGAATTTGCAAGAAAATACTCCTGTGAGACAGGATTCAGTAAATGATTAAATATTCGTCGGGATAGCCATCGAAATGACCACGATATTCCATTTGTAATTTGACTTTACATAGGAAACATAACTACTGCAGATTTCTTCATATATGTGGCCGTGGTGTAATTTGAGGATTTAAACTGTTCCAATTATAAAATCATTAAGGAAGGCCAGAAGAAAATTCACAAAATTAAAACATGAGTGGAGTAAAAAAAGTGGGGTTTTGGAGAGGCAAAGAAAACACGACAATTTTCAACTAGAGCTTGAGCTCAAACGGTTCGTCCCGCAAAAAAATTTAAGCGATGTAATTCATAGAAAATTTTGTATAGTTTTATTTTGAAAAGAAGTATATTTTCCGAAAAATTTGTGGTTTTCGCGTTATAAGCAAAGGACTGTCATAAATACCATTTTTTTCCTTTCTCGATTTTATTCAATAATGCGTCACGAAATTTTGTTAGCAAAGCTCTGATTCTGACTCGGCACCCACAAAAACATAAAGAATGGAGAAAATCAAAACTACCCCAAAACTTTCCCGCGCAGGGCCTTTATGAGCACAAATTTATTGTGTTAAGATCATTGTTTTCCGAGGTGTTCAGCCATGTTTTTAGCTAATTTTGGGGCCAATGTAACAACTCCTAAGCGAAACAGAGGTGAGCGCTTTAATTATGTTAAGAAAATCCTAGAGAAACACAATCGCCATAAAAAAGTAATAAGAGCTCCAAATATTAGGATAGTATATGGACAAAAAATTATATCAGGACATTGCAGTCTGATAACACTACCAATCTCTAGATTCTTTATCGAGCTATGGGATAAAGAGACACGCCTCCCCTATAGGTACTATGCCAGGTGTAAGGAAGTTGAATCGACACATATAAGGTTCCGTGTTGGCTTCATACGTTTATTCAAGGATGTAAAAATATAATGAATTAAATTCAGGTGTGTGCTCATTCAGCTTCGAACTTTAATACAAGTGAGTTTACTACATCCCAATACAGAAGACTGTAGAGAATTGATATTATTTCATAAAATCAAGTACTGGTAGCTGCCAAACCTCGATCTACAAGATAAGGATGGGTTCTTAAGCACTACCCTTTATTTATTTTTGAGGGTGTATTCGCCTTGCTTTACAATGGTTTTGCATGCATGTTGGTTGAATTAGTTATTTATGATATAAGTGTTAAAACTGATATTTTATCAGGAAACACGAATATCATACAATATTTTTTGCAAAATTATAATTTTTAACACAAAAACAAACGAAGAAAAGAATCCACTTTTCTGGGATTTAAACCAGATAACTTGTCGTCTTAAATTTAGATTGTGCAATTTTTTTAAAGTCCCGATATAAAACAATCGTAGAAAAGGTATAGTATCCTACTCGCATGTAATGGCTAAGTATTACATGTATGTTGCATAATATGCTATTTATTCTTCAATGAAATGATACCCTAACTAACCACAGATTGTAGAAGTAATCTGTGCCCTAACAATGAAAAATAGCCGTATTATTTTGTATGATTTTGTATGTGCTCTAATGAGCAAGATGGCATTGCGATAAAATATTGCCGGAAATAAACTTAATATTTACTTTATTCCTATTTGCAGTAAAATATTTGCTTTTCTGCTGTGTGAGTAAAAATACATTGACTCGGTGGTACGGAATAATCAAGAAAATTGAACGACGGGTACACGTCAGTAAATATTCAGAGGCATGAAATTAAAATATATGTTTTAGAACTTTTTCATTTTGTTATGAATATAAGTATAAAAAGAAACATGAGATACTAATTTTATAAATAAAGTTTATTGGATTTTGCTCAATAAATTGCTTGCAGTTAAGATTATATTATTAATCCAGCAGTATTACAAAATTGTCCTCACCTAATCTTAGCAAATGTGTAATTAATTCTAGATTATAGTAAAAACATGTATTCCTGAACTAATAAATTATTAGTTAACAAATTAAATATTAAATAATTCCACATTAAACATACATATGTATAATGCATATGTAACATAAGTCAAATAAACATCTAATAAGTGCTTAATGAAAATATTATATTGTTATTAATTAAATCATATTTATTCTCGAGATCTTAATTTTTTTTTCTGAGAAGTAAACATAATTCGTAAAAATACAAATTCCTTAGATATAAATGTATTTGATTTATTATACAGGATATAAGAAAAATAATGTTTTTCTTCAAACGTCAGTAAATCGTTCATTACTCGACTGTGTAGGCGGCCGTGAAGTTTCGTTTTTCCTCCGCCGGAGCTTTACTTTTCACTTTTCCGCCGGCGGAGGTAAAAGTGTTGTCATAGCAACATAGATCCAATACAAACAGACAACAAAATAAGCGTCAACAACTCAAGATTTATTAAACTACAATTTGTATTTATCACTCAATTTGTGACTGCATTTCTAAAAATCACTAATTTAGGAACAAATTGGTTATTATTTAATCGAACTTACTCAATAACTGCTTATCAATACGGAATTAAAACGCAATCGGAGACCTTAAAAAAATAATTATTGTTGACAGTGTCCACTGACAGCTTTATGTTACATTCGCCGACACCGGTCTAAGCAAGGCCACCTACGACCGTGGTCTAAGCCGCCTTGCGAACCCATTTATCTTTAATAATAATTAGATATTATTACTATTAAAAAGAGATGTTATTGCATTAATTTGTCGACATTTGAAGAAAAAACAGCATATTTTATTTGGAGGAAAAGTTACTTTTCATGGCTTGCTCTCTATTACCAGCCTCACTCCGTTCGGCTGTTAAAGACGAGCGCGCCATGAAAAGTATCACTTTTCCTCCATATAAAATAATATACTATTTCATCATAGTTTACTGTTTTTGTAGAAATTATATGCGTTTATTAAAAAAAAGGATTTTAGCAGTAATTTAAATTTGCAAAGGATAATGACCGAAACTATGAATTCTGATTACGATGACTAGTGCAGGTTTTCAGCATACCCCAAAGATTTTCAGTTCAAATTGGATTCTGATAAACTAGCAGTTAAGTTTTAATACATCGGTCAACTGTAAATCTTAATGGCACTGGCTACCGCCAAAACTTGCCTCTATATAGCTTCAGGGATAAACCGCTGCGATGGATGTACAGACAGGCACTGATCGCATAAGGGTTTCGGTTTCAATTTTTGGCTTGGAGCCTTGATAATATTATAAAAAGGGTAATCTAACATGAAGTGCATTGCTGTTGCCGTTATAAGCAAAAAAAAAACTTACGCCACTTGAATTATTCCGGAAGCCCTTCGAAAACACAAGATTTTATCTAAAATCATTCTGGTGAAAAGAGGAAAAATAAAACAGTATAATATCGGAAGCTGTAAAGACGTAACAAAGGGTGTAAAACCCGAAGACCCTAAAAGGATCGTTTGTATATAAAAAAGTAAGCACATTAGTGCCTCATATGTCTTACTGTTTTATTTACGTCCTACCGGTTTTTTCGCGATATCAATATATTAAGTGAATAGAAGAATAACACATTTTTTATCTATGCTTCAGGAAGAGGGAGAAAGTATAATATAAATGATGACATAAGATTATCAAGAAGTATTGATTTATATTTCAATTGGATGACCGAACTAATTTTTCCATTTTCAGCTTTTGAAAATATTACCGGACACATCACGGGAACGTTAAGCAGAAATCGTGCCACTCTAATATGCCGAAAGATCTCCGGAGACGTAAGAGCTTTTCAATTTTACCTAGCTAATTATGTCAGGATACTAGACTTATGTAAAGTTAATAGCATCTAGCCCATTACAGTGCTTAACGTGTGTTTGACTCACCGCCAGTATACCTGTGAAAAAAAGGAATGTTGGGTCAGGTATCAATTATTCATCTATGTTGGGGTTTGAACCTTCGGCAACATACACTAAAACGCAGTTTTATCCACAATACCGAAACAGAATTCTTGCACTCGACGCGAGTTTCACAAACCATGTTAGCATCATCAGGAGATGATTAAATTAAAACTGAATCTAAAACTCTACCTAACTCGCTTTTATACTAAATGTTTTCTTAATCAAGCGAAACCAAAGGAACCAATCCTGGTTTCCCACTAGTCACGCTCGATCAACCAATACAATATAGGCCCTCTATCTCTATTTAAACCATTCTTACATTTAATAATTTCCATACTTTCATATGCGTCTAATAATCTTCTATCAGTTATATTATGAATTAATTTAAAATTTTTAATTGTTATTCTATGATTATTATCAAAAGCATGCTCGGCAACACTTGAGTTTTCTGTTCTACCATACTTTAAATGAGCTACGGGTTCCTTGAATCTCGCTTGTATAGATCTTCTAGTTTGCCCAACATATGTTTGGTTACAGTCCATGCATCCAATTTCATATATTCCACTTCTTTCTAATGTTTCAATTTTGTCCTTTGGACCACCTAATAATATTTTAATGTTGAACTGAGTTTGGTATACTAATTTTAAACCTACATTCTTAAAGACTTTTTAGGCTCCTCTAGTATACTGAGGATTATATGGTATCGAGACATATTTTGTATTTTCATCATGATTGACGAAAGAAGTGGAATCTCGAATGGTCTTTCTAAACAAATGCCTATTATTTAGTCAATTTATTAAGTTAGTACTGAAACCATTAACTTTCTCTATATTCCTAATTGTTTCCTTTTCATTATTAGCAGATAAAGATTTAATAATGAAAAGGGGACAATTAGGAATATAGCAAAAGTTAATGGTTTCAATACTAACTTAATAAATAGACTAATTAATAGGAATTTGTTTAGAAATACCATTTGTGATTCCACTTCTTTCGTCAATCAGGATGAAAATGCAAAATATATCTCGATACCATATAATCCTCAGTATACTAGAGGACCCCAAAAAGTCTTTAAGAAAGTAGGTTTGAAATTAGTATACCAAACTCAGTTCAAAATAAAAAAACTATTAGGTGGTCTAAAGGACAAAATCGAAATATTAGAAAGAAGTGGAATATATAAAATTGGATGCATGGATTGTAACCAAAAATATGTTGGGTAAACTAGAAGATCTATACAAAAGAGATTCAAGGAACATATAGCTCATTTAAAGTATGGTAGAACAGAAAAATCAAGTGTTGCCGAGCATGCTTTAGATAATATTCATAGAATAACAATTAAAAATTTAAAATTAATTCATAATATAACTGATAGTAGATTATTAGACGCATATGAAAGTATGGAAATTATTAAATGTAAGAATAGTTTAAATAGAGATAGAGGGCCTATTCCGTATAGTACATTGTATTGGTTGATCGAGCGTGACTAGTGGGAAGCCAGGATTGGTTCCTTTGGTTCCGCTTGATTAAGCAAACATTTAGTATAAAAGCGAATTTTAATCACCTCCTGATGATGCTAACATGGGTAGCGAAACGCGCGTCGAGTGCAATAATTCTGTTTCGGGATTGTGGATAAAACTCCGTTTTAGAACTATTAATTCATCATTAAATCATGACATAGGTGGAGGTTGAAAAATGTAATATACGATTAATGAAGATATCAGAACTTTCGACTGTTAAGTAATTAATATAAATGTATAAAACGTTATGTTATTTCAGACTACACTTTATGAGATGGTAATTTATTATAAATTTTGGAAGAAATTTACCTTCGCTTAAAAACCTGTCATCCACAGCATTGTGAATATTGTTATACTTCACGTACACTTTATTATTATGTCTTCCTATGATTCCGTTTTATTACAAATTTACCCTTCCTGAGCTAATTCACTGTTGTGATGGAAGTTATGGAAAAACTAAAAATATATTCATCACCCCGCAGCATTAAGAAAAAGGCAGATTACTATCTGATGATAAGCTGATAACAAATTAGTTCGTATGAACGTGTTCTGATAACCATCGTTACATACTAGTTGAAGAATAACGTGAGTCAAAGAATAAAATGTCTGATGATATACAGGGTGGCGCATCGAAAACGAAACAGAGCCATTTACTGGGAGCTCAGTTCTTTTTTGAAAAAACGCTCAGACCCATCGATTTTGTTTTCGTGGGGGACACAAAATTGGAAAAAAATCACCACCCCTAAAATCTTAAATGGAACCTATATTATTGGATATTTGGATTTTGCGGACATATTTCATGAGTAATGTCCTATACCTATCTGTTACTGTTTTTGAAATATTGACAGTTGAAAATCGACCATTTACCGAGTTTGACAGCCTGTAAAATCTAAACGGCTAAAGATAGAGCAAAATGGTTTGCACTTTCCTATCTTAGTTTTTCATAAGCTATCGTTTGACACTAATTTAAGATTTAACCCGAGATTAAATTTATGCTGAATTTCTTAACCGTGACCATTCGGTCTTGGTCAAATTTCTTTAATAAAACGTTCAATTTTAATCGATAAATATATAAATTAACTGATTAAAAAAAGAATAATTTCACGTCTGATAGTCCTTTGAGCAGTAACGCGTAGAAACTACAATATTTCTGTTAAAAATCCATAAGCAATATCTACTAAAATAATTTTGGAAAGGTTATAAGGAACGAAAAAATGTTTTTATGTATCAACTTATTTATTTATCAAACTTATAAATTGAGATATAAGAGGATAAAATACACCAGTATTATGCGAAACCCCAAAAATACCTCAACTGAATTATCGAAGTGGCCTTTTCAAAAATTAATTGAATTCACCATTTCTTACAGCAATTTTAAATTGTTTTTCTTTTCTTGTATTGCATTCCTTCTTCCCTAATAATTTTATTATAGAGATATATTACAACAATTTGTTCTTTTCAAGATGAAATTAATGAATGTTAGTAGATACATATTTTGTTCCTCAAAACTACACAAATATAAGTAGAGCAGCAACTATAAGTTAATGGCCTGTATAAAGCTGTATTATTTAGAAAACTGATTCGATTCATTAGGGTTCATAAATTTGAAAAGTGGGACGAAGTTTTAAGAATTGCAATAGCAAAATTACGACCCAGCAAGATCTGGAAAATAGACCTTGATAATTTTAAATTGCATTTGCTCAGTACTGATATGTTTATGATAAATGTGCGAATTTTTTAATTCCTTACTGTAGAATGTTTTAATAATCGCTCTTTAGATTAATTCTCATTATTATCTAATAATCAGATATATACAAATATATCAACCCATCAAATAATGGATAGTCTTAATTTATTATCCTAAACATATGGTAATATAACTTATATAATCACGTCTAATACTGCCAATATTTTATTATCTCACGGAAATTACGCTCCCTTAAACAACTGTGATCCCTAAGCTTTTTGTGCCACTGGCCACTTTTGATACCATAAATTCACCGCAGAACACCAAAAATAGTTTTTTTTATAATTTATTCACTGGTACTGACGAAAATGCTAGTGGTACCAATACTGTTATCCCCTATTATTCATATGGGGTGTTTTTTAAAGAATTTGAAGTGACTAACGTGAAAACTAATTTTTCTTACAACTAGCTTGAAAATGGTTAAAAGCACAGTAAAAATAATTATTACTCCTGCCTATACTCTCCACACAGCCTATTAAAAACATATACAAATTTTATATGAAATGAATAAATCGTACAATAGTTCAGTTGTAAACAAAGTACATTGCGCAATACCTGTGAAAAGTACACTCTTCAGCACTTTTTGCACAACATAACGTTACTCGATTACCACGAACAAAGAAGAAAACATAAGATTAATTAAAATGCGTTTCATATTTTCACTGGGATAATAAAAATTTAGGATAGAAGGAAATAAAAGCATTTAAAAATAATTTAAGTGACAACTATGGAGCTCTCTAGGTTTTCTCGGTGCAGATTAATAGATTAATTTAAAACTACAAACATATCTAATTAAGGCATGATCTAAATTTTGAGCTGATAAATACAAGGAAATGAGAATAAGTTTGGTCTTATCATGCAAAATTTTTTATTCGTAAATTCGTCCTTTAGCTTAACCAAATTTCTGATAATAACATCTAATTACAACATTTGCTTTGATTACAGAATATGATGTCAAATCAATTAAATTATTCATACTCCTTAGATCGCAGAGATGCTGACTTTTTAGGTAAAGCAGATTATAGGTTTGTAACCCAAGAGTTGTCTTTAATTTTCTCAGAAACCATATAGCATGGGCAAAACATTTTCTGAAAATAAATTATCGAGTAGCTACTTCCAAAATAAAGGAAGAATGCATATCGTTAAGAAAATGAATTGGATTTGATAGGCTCAATCGCCAGCGGACTGTAAGGAACACAAAATCTGTAAGCACAGAGAGAAAGAATTATTATTATGAAGCTGTACGAGGGCATCTTGGACCTACTGTGGGGACATGGAAATAATAAATTTAATAGCAATTAAAGAGTAGTTAAGAAATAAGCTTAAAAGGAGTTTCTCAGTCCAAATCTATAACCAGTTTCAGGCTGTCAGGAAAAGAATTAAAACTAACATTAAGCAAACATATGGCTTGTACTTGGTCGGCATGCAGGGGGGCATTGTCTCCGACCATGGATCTATCTGGCAGCTTAACAATAGCAAAAGAGATAGCACATTCATTCCTGATGAGATGTTCTTTGGGTATGGCAAGTTGGCAAAACATTTTCGGTAGAGGTGCCATTGCCGGCGCCTTTGATGACCACTTTCCTAGTGTCTATGGTGTGTATGGAGGGATTAATGATCCGATTGTGTCTGGACGCATTTATTTGGTCATTGAACATGAATCTGAGTAGCTTTACAGAAGATGACATGGTTGAAATATTTAAAACTCTTAAAGTTAGGAGGCCAATCGGTTTGGATCGGGTTCCTCTATTTGTTCTTAAGGGATGTTTGAAGGCTTTATTGACCCTTTTACTGTATATCTTCAACTTATTCATTGACAGTTGTGTTTTCCAGCCCCGGCTAAAGTCTTTGTATCTCTTATATAGGCAGATGTATGGGTCCGTGTGACTTTAGTGATTCACTTGTGAATTTTTTTGAGTCGTATTTGAATAACCGGACACAATACGTGAGCATAAGGGGCGACTACTCGGAACGGTTTATTGCAACATCAGGCATTCCACAGGGATCAAACCTTGGACCTTTTCTATCTTTGATTATTAAGTGAATTTAGGAATCTCGAAGTATTGTTTGATAGTCAATTGACTTTTAGAAAACATGTTTCAGATATTGCCAGTAGAGCAAAATAGGGACACTGGTTCGTATGACACAACAATAACCAAGTCTGTATTACTTAATCGGTACAAAATGCAAACACTAGCAAATAGAAGGGATATAAATACTTTTTTCTTCAAACGTCAGTAAATCCGTCATTACTCGACTGTGTAGGCGGCAGTGAAATTTGGTTTTTCCTCCGCCGGAGCTTTACTTTTCACTTTTCCGCCGGCGGAGGTAAAAGTGTTATCATAGCAACACATATACAATACAAACAAACATCAAAATAAGCGTCAACAACTCAAGAGTTATTAAACTAAAATTTGTATTTATCACTCAATGTGTGACTGCATTTCTAAAAATCACTAATTTAGGAACAAATTGGTTATTATTTAATCGAACTTACTCAATAACTGCTTATCAATACAGAATTAAAACCCAATCGAAGACGCAATTTTAAAAATATAATTATTGTTGACAGTGTCCACTGACAGCTTTATGTTACATTACTATAGCAACAACCTGAGCCTATTCACCGACACCGCACCGGTCTAAGCCGCCTTGCGAACCCACTTAGCTTTAATAATAATTATTATTACTAATCAAAAGAGACTTTTTGCATTAATTTGTCGTCATTTGAAGAAAAAACAGCATATATGTGGAGGAAAAGTTACTTTTCCTCCATATAAAATAATATGCTATTTCTATTTTGGTATCATAAAGAAGTCTTTTCGATACGCAAAGTAGTGTCGAAAAGAAGTTCTTTTCGACACTACTTTTGTTGACTGGTTCCTATGATATTAACAAAATTGTTCAATGTCAATGCTCACTAGCGAAAATTTCGACACCGATTTGAATGGGATTCCTAATAATACAGACGTCAAAAGTGACAAGATGCCCATCCAATTTTTGGTCGCGACTTGAATAAATTAATGTTTTTCATTAAAAAACGTGCAAAATAGAAAAAATAGTATAAAATACACGTTTTAAAATACATTTAGCGCACTCGCACGTTAGGAATCTCCCCGCAAGCGGGTCGTTTCGTAATTTCGTGCACATGCGATAAAATATGATCTTTTAAAACTAGTATCTTAATATACTATATTATATCTATATAAATTGTTGAACTCACAGATTGATAATTCATCTCTTTTGTCCCTAATATCAATTAATGTGCTTTCCTGTTCCACAAGAGTAGAGGAAATCCCAGCACTTTTTATTCTTAAGTTCCTCCTAGAAATAGCATTCGGATTAACACACCCTTGTTCCGAATGTATGATAAGTATAACAGGGTACAATAAAGCTGTGATATTGTCAAGTTTAGTCTTAATCATTTAAGAAGGGTCTTGTGTGGCACCATTACTGAGTAGTCGACTCTTATTGCATTACTTGTTATATGTAGTACTGAAGTGTTAACATTTTAATTAGACCTGCTCTGTAGTTTGTAATTGGATTATTGTTGAGGTAAATTAATAAATAAATAAAGCTCTGTTCTGGAAGATACCGTCGTCAGATCGATCCGTGTCATACTTAAAAGCACACAATGTGTGATATGTGAATTATCATATCTGGAAGGGGAGAGTGGGAAAATTCGTAACCATGCTTTATCAAGCTTGACGGGCTCATCTGGCATACAGATGAGTATCTGATTGACCGTGAGTCTGAATAAGCTTCGCTCTGTGTCCTCTTATTGCCGTATACCAGACTGAGGCCTCAGCGGATCTTGGCCTGCACGCAAGAAGACATCGACTACAAGGCGATTGCTTAATCACCGTTTAAAGTGAATCGAGTAAGTCTAATATGGGTTTCCAAGCCATATGGGCATTCATGGCAATGAGAGTATGGACGAATTTGCACGGGAAGGAAGTTATACTGCCTTTATGAGGCCCTGATCTGAGTTTGGTACTGCCTAACCTACTGTCAGAGCCAGAAATAAAAGTTGGGTTAAGGGCCAATTCCGGGCTGAATAGCTCGAGCGGGATAGACTTACGCAGTTCCATATCTGGAACTCCGAGAGACTCAGTTTTTGATAAGCTTATTTAATAAAACAGGAAGCAATTTAGAACAATCATCGGTATTCCAACTGGATATTGGACGGTCACTTACACAATATAATACGGACGGTCACTTAACAAAATAATAAATGCTTATTCACGTACATATCTATACATGAATTTATTTTAATGACTAGGCTTAATTAGAAACTGATTGTTTCTTTATTAGTGGGATCTTCTGCTTTATGTAGAAAATGAAACACCCTCTCATTCAAATTTCCACTTTGTCTGTCGAATAAACGCATCCTGCTCACGGCACCAATTCTGTAGTATAACCAACCCAGGCCTGTTCAGTATAGTTGAATGTGATAAGTAAAGTTGTGCTTTGTCTTTATTTTGCCAATGACCGTCAAAATGGATTAAAAAGAAGACCAATCCCTACGTTGTGTTATTATTATATCTTGCACAACTTTACTTACCTCGAATGCGCTTTTACGAAACATAATTAGGGAAACTTCAGGGAAAGGTGGGTCATGTAATTTAAAACTCAGTTTCCTAATACACCTAATTTATTAAAGAAAAGCGTGCCAGACTTCACGAGGGGAAAGAGTACGGCTGAGAAACCCTCGATCTAAATTCCTAAACCTAATTATGCTAAAATTTAATTAATTATTATACTAATAAAGGTTATACCTTTATTAGTATAATAATTAATTAGATTACTGTCTCCTGTTCCACATTTCATAGTTCCACACTTGTAACAATACATTTAAACCTGAAGAGGTTGTTGTTAGTTAGCCAGGCGCCGCTGGAAGGTACTGAGGTCTTGGATTACTTAAGCTACCCAGCTTAGTTGCAAATTGGGTCAATATCTCTAGAATGATCATTACATTATTTATAACTAGGATATTCTCCCGTCAAGGTAGGAAATGGTTGGCATAGATTCATCAAGTCCCTTGCGTACACTCTCAGTCATACTAAAATTAAAATCCTAGCACGAAAAGACAGCAAAGAAAACATTTTGGTTTTCATTTATAGTAGTGTTGTTCATAGCATAAAACGATTTCAATAAATATGTAAACATGTTATGCCATAAAATATGAATTTTCCATGAGAATAAAAGAAATACTTGTACAAATTATGTTATTACAATATTATAAATTTTCTTTTAATAACCTGTAATACACGATAGAAGACGAACCATTCACAAAATAAACTGTTCGCTGCTCCGGTTTCAGATTATCTATCTCCGCTCTCGAACGATACGTTTTTTGATCTCCTCGAAAAAAACCTCGCAAAACGCGGCTTCAATTTATGACTGTACCGAATGTATAAGGTCTAATGAAATAATATTTTAAAGAGGTCTTATGTATATGGCTAAATTTAATTTAGTAAATAAAAATATAACGTGTTTTATTTTAAATGAAAAAAACAATGGATGTAGCATTCCAAGGCCCAATTATTTCAATCAAATACTATAAAAGCAATATTATACAATTATATAAGCTACAATAAGTCCCTACCTTACATGTAAAGCTTTAAATATCAAATTTGTAAAATTTGTTTTATAGATGGTAATTTTTCGAGAATAGCTCTTCTCTTATAATCTCATTCTTACGACAAATATCAATTTGTAATCCAGCATTGAAAGTCAATTTTAGACCAAGCTGGGCAAATACGTCAGATTCTGGCTTTACTGATCTATTATGCATATTCAAAGAACGTTTCAATGATCGTAGATATGATATTTTTCGCCAACTCACTGGACCAAATAAGATCAATTATTCATACCTATGAAGAATATACATAAAACAAATTCCAAATATTAAAATGCTAAAACCAGAGCTAATGTCATTAATAAGCTTGCTTAAGCAATCTGATACATCATCATATGAAAATAAACGCCAAAATGATAAATAGAATAACACAAATAAACGGCAAGAGAACAAAATGAGAAACCGAAAGTCCTTATCTCAAAAACAGGCCATGTGCCGTTGAATAGTAAATATACGACCTAAAAATACAAATACAAACGATTTATCAGGCAGATAGAATGTCTGGAACAGATACTGGATAATTTGTCTTGATTTCCTTGCATATTACGTAAGACATACGTTTTCCACAATTTTTCTGAACGAAATTCAATATCAAGGATACGTCTAGACTTTCTTAGAAAGTTTTCGGAACTTTGATCACAGAAAGTAATTTATTTTAACGGTACTCTGTGAAACATTTGGACGGAATACAATTTAAACATTTAATGTAAAGTTAACGAGATAAGCATATTAACTTATTCTTGTTACTCTATGCGGCTCAGTACAGTAGGCAATATCTTGCAGATAAATATATTAGAGTGGGTGCTTACGATGTGAACCTACTATTAACGCATTTAATTCCAATGTAACAAATATATGTTTAATGCCAAATATCACCTTTTAAACCTCCTAGTGCTTGAATTATTACTGAGCAGGTTTTTAAGGATAATAAGATTTTTTAAGTGAAACTTCTTTAGACGCGCTGGTCTGGTGAACGTATTGCGCAGACGCGGATTCAAACGACGGACAGGCGGAAGGAAGTAGAGAGGGAGACGTGTAACGAAAGTAGAGAAGAGAGAAGGAGATACAACGTTGGTAAATACAGATGACGAGAGAGTTATGCGGAGAAAGTCATTGAATACGATACAAACACCCTAGGGATAAAGTAAGCGTATTGCAAATAATTTTTTAGATAAAAAAAAATAGAAAAATCACACAATTAATTAATCATATGTTGTGCATGTAATGTTAGGCATAGTCTCTAAAAATACAGTGTGTATGCCTAGTCACTGACGGTAAAAATGGAGAAACAAGACATATCCGAGTATTCTTGGTTGGAAAAAATGATTTATTCCTTTTAATTGAATTTACCCTCTGTTGACCTTTGTAGAAATGACAAATTGCCACCCTGGATTCATTTTTATAATTTCCTCTACAATTGGAAACACAACAGGTTAACGCCATGTTTTCAATTCACGCAACACTATCATACACAATTATTTAAAAGTCAACGTTCGACAAGTGACTGAACTAAAAACTAAAAAACTAAACCAAAACTTAAACATACTTTAATTATTACAACACGTACCTAAAAATGTCCTAAAATACTTAATCAACATTCAATAATGCTACAAATCGAAATTGTTTAAGTATCCTAAGTAAAACTAAGGTTTTTATGGCAGTGGCACACACACACTAAAGGGAGATCCTATGGCGCTCGACGAGCGGTGTGTATGCAAAGATGTTAATTGACACGGTTCTTGAATAGTAGTTGTAGGTTGTAATTAAGGGGAAACATATGTCCTGGGAGTGAGTTCCATAGTGATGCAGTGAGCCAGATAAAGGAGTTCTTGTCAAGCGATGTTCTAGATGTTTCCATTTGTACGACGAACTGGTGCGCTCTTGAAGTCTGTCGTGACTGTCTGACAGGTATAGCCAGGGGCGGGAGAATTCGGGTCAAATCCTGGGAACATCTGCCGTGAAAGTGTAAAACAGGGACATCTCGGCTACATGTCTGCGGTATTCCAGATTATTCAGACTCCGGGTCAACTCCGGGTCGCCGACGAGATGCACAGCTCCCTTCTGAATGGAATCCAGCAGCTTTAGGGTGTGCTTTCGTGCAGCAACCCATATGTGTGAGCAATATTCTAAGCACAGTCCTATTTGCGCTTTGTAGAGCCAGAGCAACTACTGCGGTGTAATTTTTGTTGCGAAATAGCGCACCAAGCTGCTGGGAGGCTGATTTTGCAATGTTAGCAACGTGGTTATGCCAGGACATATTGCTGTTGGCCTAGACACCCAGTAGTCGGATTGACGAGGATAAAGGAATAGTCGATCCTGCCATAATGATGTTAGAACCCACCGTATTGGCCCTCTTGGTAAACGTGCCTTCTTGGGTCTTTGCTGCATTGGATTGGGCCAAATTTCTGTCGCCTCAAGTTCGAAATTTCTCCAGGTCCTGATTAATTGCTAAAATCTGCTCCTGTATTCGGTAATAAGGCTCAGTCGCTGGTAAAGGATGCTCTGAGATAAATTGGGAGACAAGGGTACTGTCATCTGCAAAACTCTTAACAGGATTATTCGTTTCGGTCAGCAGCCAGAAAACTGGCAAGCCAGCCGCAGAGAGAGGCTGTCAGTCCGAAGGACGGCAGTTTGTTGAGCAATCCGTCATGCCAAAGTCTGTCGAATGCCTTCGAAATATCCCACGCAATTGCTAGAGGCTCTCGGTAGTTCTGAATTGCCCTACACCACATATGAGTGACATAGGCCAACATATCTCCTGTCGATCTCTCTTTGCGAAAGCCGTATTGATTATCGCTGACTATTCTGTTGTTCTCGAGATACTGGAAACAAGACAATTGAGCGATAGATTTAGAAAGTGGTGTTCTTGCCTTTTTTGGAACAGGTTGCACACGAGCGACTTTCCGAGAAGATGAGTAAATCCCTTTTCGGTAAGACATAGAAAAAAGTCTGGAAAAAGCGTGGCGCAGTTATTTAACACGATATCAAGTATTCCTTCCGGTCCTGATGCATTTTGCGCATCTAGTTCTTTAAGGATTTTACGAATATCACGGTGATAAAACTTGCCTTGGGTCATGGTAGTGTTGATGATCTATATGGTGGGGAGAGCCTTGCCTCGAAATACGTCTAAGGTAGAGTGCGATGAATACCTTTTGGCGAGCATGTTTGCTATTTCCTTGCCTGTAGTCGCCGTAAGCCGCCTGTAGCCTAAAAAATATCTATGATGACCTAAAACTTATTATATGTAAAGTCAAAAGGCAGTCAAAGTAAGTAAGTATGTAGGCATTATTATTATAAAGTCACAAAATAAAAACCTTAAGCAAAGTATACTAAATTTAATATAAGTTCCCGCATTATCGAAGCACGCAAAACCGGCTAGACCTCTCCCCCTCGTCCCGCTCGAGGAGCCAGCCGCCGATGCATTCGCATACACAGTTGTTCATGGTATTTGACGGTACAAAGTACAAAGTGTACAGAATATGCAGGTATTTGCGACACGCCTGTGATCTCAATGCATCAAAGTTCTGACAGTGAGGGAGGCAACTTATATTTATTCTGTAAACTTTTCTTAAGGGCATGTTTGTTTACTTCAGGCAGCCAGTATGCGTGAATATAAAAATTTTAGTTACTTTAAATATTACTAGGTATTATCTGCTCTGAAATTATAATAGATATTTGTGGAAAAATACTTTGTAACCAATCAGTCAGTCCCTAACTAACTATAACTATTTAATTGTATAATGTAGAATAATTAGGAAGTATGGTGTAGTGTAGAAGGGTTAATAGTCTATTTCAACAACAGATCAAGGTAGATCTGTTATTTCAACCACACAGCAATGTCCTTGCCATTGACACAACAAATTACTTGCTTTGTATAAATTGTTCAATGCAAATGCACAAATGTCACAATTTTAATCATATTTTATTTCCAAAACTGGAAACATACCCTTTACAGCATTTAATTTCGGTCCTGACTGGGGTAGCCATATTGGCTTCTGCTTTTCTTAGTTTCAGTGGCTAGAGGTTGTTGGACCAAGTGCTAAAATAAAATTAACACAATAATTTTAGAAAAATATTCTAGTAAGTACATATTAATTGAAATAGGTTGTGATATATGATTTAAATTACTAAATGCTTTTGTAGCGCCATTTTTTTACCTGTTACCGTACGTGAATCTCTTTGAACTGATTTCAGTTTGAAGCAAAAATATCAGCTTATTGCAATATAAAAGTCTCCAATAATTCACCGAGTCAATAGCATAAGTTATATTTGAGGACAGTGGCACGGTGTTACTGCTTATTAGAAATTTCAAGCGAAAATTTTGTTACGTACAAAAAATATATAATTGATGACTTTTCGTCATTATGCTTCGTCAAATATATGTGAATAAATCGCCGTAAATTATTTTTTATATTGCATTACTTTCATGTAAAATACTAAAAGTTTATTGAATACATCTTTACATCTATTTTCTAGTTCGAAAAGCTATATGTATTTGATTCTTGCCCTGAATTGTGAAGCAACTTTTTATTAAAAGCCAACTGATGCGAAATGCACTCACTTGACTCACTACTCCATATGTAGCTAAAGTTGCCTACGTGGATTATTTTTTATTGCTGGCTAAGTCCTGCTCAACCTCTCCGCGAAAGCAGTAAGGATATTGGGAAAAGCTGTGTTTGAGTTTTGAGCACAACTTTGATCTTATGGATACCCAGATATTATCAGCCAAGGGGTTAACAAAAATTGGGTTTAATATTAGAATCTTGACAAAATCAACTTAACCAGGTAAACTATATATATATATTTTTTTTTTTTTTCGAAAAGTCATCAATTATATATTTTTTGTACGTAACAAAATTTTCGC
>MU181979.1:431684-444699 GCA_016904865.1 Pissodes strobi
TTTTGTCATAATTTGGAAACTGGACAAGTTAGAAGGTTGTTTTCGTTTTTCTCGGAATAGGGTTAATTGGAATTATTCCCTTTTCCACTCACCGAATCTTAAAGCTCTGCGAAATGCGGGAAAATATGTTATTGACTTCAGTTCAAATGGCAGATAATTGTGTTTTTTTTGCATTGTACAATATAGAGCTTTTAACTAACTCTGAGTGTGGGGTTGGCAGATAAAGATCATGCTCCTTATTCCATCACGTCACTAGGAAGTCCCTCCGAAGCTAGAGCTAATTTGATGCTGGTGTTGGTGTGCCCTTCAAAACACAGACTGGAGGGTTGATTATGTAGATAGGCCAGAAACAGCCGAAGAGCCTTTAATATGGAGGGCAACAGCCGATGAGTACCTAGTTGTGTACTGGGTTATTGAGTGACAATATATTGACAATATTTATAAGCTGTATTAATTTAGACACATTTTTAAAAAGACCACTGAAATCTTCGATATTTGCCAGCGATAAAACAACGCTGATTGATTCAGCCAGCGTTAACAGCAGGAAGTATGAAGCCGTCAAAGCTAATTCGTCTTTTAAACGCCATCTAAAGAAGTAAGCTAAAATGCTGTATCATCTGGGTTATAGGAGACACCAATGAAAATGGGATAAACGTGATGCCTCGGAAAACTGATATAGGGGATAGTTGTCCTAACACGATGAACTTCACGAACTTTTGTCGATAAAAGTGCTATAGCAAACCTACTTTCGATGTAGTATATTCAGAGCAGTGAGCTTATACTTATGTGTCCACCAAAACCTTTACCGACAACTAAGAGAAGACTCATTAAAATTCATAAGCAAAAAAAAGTCAGAGCTCTAGAACCATGCGCTAATCGGGGACAAGAGAATGCGACACATTGAAATTTAGCATGCTAATATGAAAAAAAAAAAACAACTACACACGGAACAGGTCTTGAGACAATAATAATTGCTCTCTTGGAAATATAAAACGTCAGTTTTTATATCCACTATAAACAACGGAGAACCCGAATAGGGAAAATAACTTTGAAAGATAAACCAACAAAAATAATAAAATAAAGCATCCCAAGATTATTTACCTACTACTAATTTGCAATCTTAAAATGGGACATTTTGAACTACTCACACTACTAATGAAAGATATCAATGGATCAGAAAATAATCATGAAGAAACCTCAAACAAGCTACACAAAGCTCCTGAGTACCACGAGAACAGGTCTCTTGAACATAATAAAAAAAGACTAGGCCACGAATGTAACAAATACCCGAAATATTTTATAGGGACAACTGACAACCACCAAGGCAAAACAACGCTTGACATGGAATGCCGAAATGAGCCGCACTGTCGTGCGTTAAGATTACCTTCCAAACAAGTCCGAGAATATAGCAACGGGATACCGCTCCGAACGACGCCTACTTTTTAGTGTCAAATATTTCAAAAAGTTGTTACAAGACAAACATTGACAGACCAAAAGGATGTAATGGTTAATGATAATAAACGAATGGCACACGAAATACAGATAATCAAGGGAAGAGTCGTAAAGAGGCTGCGAGATAAGGAAGACACAAATATAATACATACAAAATACAAATGAAGAAGAGCAAACACGCTTCACGCAAACAGTAGATAAGCAGGAACCATTACCCGCATCACCAGCGATACAATAGGATTACGTGCTGAAACGTCATCAAATAAAGATCTCAGAGAAGCAACTACAATACATACCCGAGATCAAACAAGATCTAAAAAAGAATTGGAAACCAGTTTAACAAAAAATTTGGCGAGGTAACAATCAAACCATTATAATGAAGACAAGAAGAAAGACACAAAATTGTTAATAGACATAATACACATTGAAATTATTGCGGGATCTCTAGACACCACAAGCACAAGGTATGTGCTCAAATGTACGGTGCAGCCTCGGCAGTATTAACAGTGCATAAAACAGCAAATCTTAATACACAAGACCCAAAAATGAAAAGCAACAAACACACTTATAATAAAGCTAAGAACCGACATAGGACAGCTAACGCAATAATTAAATGAAAATAAATCAACGAAAATATTAATACACGTTGAAAATATAATCAAAAATTAAAAGTAGACAATTACAGACAATTTTTACACACTCAAACAAAAATGAACAGTATAATCAGCACGCCTACGAAGATACAAAGAATCCAATGACAGGAAAAAAATGACGGTATCTTGGCAGCAATGTAAAACTATTCTATAAAAAATAATAGCAGTTAGAGACATTAAAGTAATACCACCAATTAGAGAAGAAATCTCTGAATTCTGGGAAGGAACATGTTTAAAACCCAGAAAACATAATGGTAAAACATCATGGATATATGAAGAAGAAAATAGACCAGGACTGGCAAAAGAATAAACGGAATACAAAATCACAACAAAGAAACTGAAAACACGCATAACTGGATATGATCAGGACCAGATCAAATACAATTCTTTTTGCATAAAAAGTTTACATCGATACAATCAAATATAGTTATAGGAAACCCACAACCCTTATCGCAATTTCCAATAGAGGAGAAGCATAATATTAATAATAACCAAAAAAACGCAATGCAAAAAATCCAGCTAATTACCGACCAAGGGTCTGTTTGCACACTACATAAAATAATAACATTTGCAAAATGCAGGAAATAAGATCAACGCCTTTAAAAATGTTAAAAGTCTGCAGGAGGAACAGTTAACATTGTGAGGACCAGATAATAATAATAAAACACGGAAAACAGATTTTTTTTGTTTTTTTTTTCATTCCATTATCACATACTATATTATTATCTGTTCTTTGCAATCTTACATGAACATGTTACGTAGATAACAAGAAATCTGTCGACCCTATGCCACATTTATGGTTAAAGAAAATACTGCAACAAATTTACAAAATACATCAAAATACACTCACCAGCAAAAGTGTTGTTGTATCTATCTAAGTCGTGGAACGTAATCAAGATTTCATGTTTTTGTGCAGGGTACTTTGAATAGTTAGCTATCCAACGAATTATCACATAAATTGCATTCTGCTGATTTCAGCATTTTGTAAGCCGTGCAGACAAATTGATATAGCTAAAATGCAAACATTTGCAAAAACAACAAGAAATGGATTAATATTATGTGACCATTGCACCTGGACTTGCAATCAAGTTACCAACAACGTGTCGATACCTATATTCCAGTTATGAGATTGGTAATTGTGTCTTGGATTAAATTGATCCATTCTACTTGACAGGCAATTATGAGCTCCTGGAAGTTTCTAAGCGATTTCTAGGTGGTTCAATTGTTTAATTTGTGGCTTTCTTAAGATAACCACAACGTCAAATTTAGTAGTACTGCCATAAATGACCGCCTTTGTTATAATTCATTATTTAAAGCTAATGGCGAAATACTGAAATATCGAGATTCTTGATTTAATTTCTATACAAACACATCTGTTCATTTATGTCAGTCATATTGAGAGTGACAAAAAAGTCTGGAGCTCAAATTTCTGCTTTTAATAGAAGCGTCTTTCAAGTCCCCAAATTACCGGTTATTTAAATATTATTTGGTCCACTGTTAATCGTACGTAACCGCGATTTGAAGAAACTGGTCCTATATCCGGTCATCGAAATTTAGATGATATCGCTATGTCGCTCGGTATGTTACCAGAAAATCCTTAGTAGGTACCAGCAGGAGAGATACAATTTCAATTTTAACATACATCTCATGAGTTAAATCAAGCCCAACAATGTCTGGGAGACTTCTAAATGTTGAACTACAATGCAGACGGCTATTAAGCGTTCCATGACTAGATTTGTATCATAAGCATAGGCGACTGTAATTGGTTGGAGAACACCAAAACTGGATATTACCGCAGTAAGGATTTCTAACATTCACCAAAGAGACCAGAATAAGATTACTTAGGGTGATAGTTCGAAAAAGGTCTGAAGGGAGCCAGGCAGGCCAAAACCGGTTAAATACCGTTCTTTCAGTTACCTCATATCAACCAAGTATGGACAGGAATTATGTACAACGGTCGCTTAGTATTTATTCATGAAAAATGAATGCTCATTTCTATGTGGAAAATGCTATAAGCCCAATTATTTGTCCACTACGAAAACAAATCGACCCCAATTTTATCCTTATGGATGATAACCGAAAAATGCTCGAGTGTATGTTATTAGTTTAGACTGGCTGGAATTATCTCGAGAGAGTCATAAATCCAAGAAATAACTCCCCTAGAAACCTCCAGGATCTCATAATTGCCGCTCAAGAAGAATGGACCAGTTTAACCCAACACAATTAATAACCTCATAATTAGATTGAATCGACGCGTTGGTGACTTAATTGGAAGTAGAGGTGGCACCACTAGGTATTAGTCACAAAATATTGACCTGGGGCTTGTCATTTTTGCAAATTTTTCACTTTAGTTCTATCTCTTTATTTGCGTGTCTTACAAAATGTTAATTAAAAAATGTTTAAACCAGTATAGCATTTATTTGTGTTAACTCGTGGGACAACTCTTCAAAGTACCCTGCACAGAAATATCAAATATTTATTACATTCCAAAACTCAGAAAGCTTGGCGTGCAATGCTTTTGACGGTGAGTATATAAGAACTTTCGTGTCAACCAGAATGAATACCTGGAGGACAAGCATCTATTTAACAAGATAAATAAAAGCCGACATCATGAAAATTAAGAGAAATCTTTCAAGCGCATAAAGACAAAATAAGAATTTCAGATCAAACTCAGAACAAAGTAGAGCACAAAATTAACAGCCTTTTCTATATAGACGACATCAAAATGTATGCACAAATGCAAATACAAATGAGAGGGCTACTAAGAATAATAGAGAAAACAACAATAGACATTGGAATGGAATTCGTAATTAGTAAATGTGCATTATGTATAGAAAAAAGAAACCAGTGTAAGCGGACCATTGATAAGAGCAAGGAGTAATATAACGCGCAGATCAACAACAAGCTTCTCAACTGTCCTAAGAGATCAAGATCCTTTTGGTCAGATGCCAAAGCTGTCAATCAGGGTCTCTCAGAGACGTCAATCCCATCACCGACCAAATATGATGGCTCAATATAAGAAAGGGCCAAAGAAAAAAGCGAACATTTTTGCCAAAATATTTGCATCAAATTCTACCTTAGATCATCGAGCAAAGACTCCCCAACTATACCGAGAGTGAATTCCTCAAAGCCAGGTCTGGTGTTTCGCCAACGGGAAGTGAAACGAATACTCAAGGCCACAGAACCGGATGGCGTTCCAGCAATAGTGCGTAAGAAATATGTTGCTGAACTTAACACCTCCACTATGCAGGCTTTTCTTCCTATCATACAGAACTACATGCTTTCCTTCTAGCTGGAAATGCGCTCAAGTGAAACCAATCCCGAAAAAAGGTAAAAAAAAAACGATTCCAAATAACTACGGTCCAACTGCCTTAGTTCCAATCATGTCCAAAGTCATGAAAAAATTGATTAACGAACAGCTCTTAAAATATCTCGAATCGGCAGGCATCATAAGCGATCGCCATTATGACTTCCGCAAGCGTAGATCAACGGGAGATCTATTGACTTACGTGACCTACCTGTGGACCAAAGCCATCGAGAGCTACGGCGAATCTCGTGCAATGGCTTACGGCATATCCAAATTACTTGACAGAGCACAAAATTAAGGGTGTGGCATGACGAACTGTTAAGCAAATTGATAGCATACGGACTACCACCAGCACTGCTTCTATGGCCTTCCAATTTCTTAAGGGATCGAAGTATCCTAGTTGGTATAGATGGACATCTCTCGAGAGAATTTAAAATCAATGCCGAAGTTCCTCAAAGGTGTATATTATCTCCCAAACTATTCCTGCTCTATATCAAGGGTCTCTTAGACAGAACAAACAATTATATTTACAGCTTTGCAGATGACAGTACTCTTATATCCTCATTCATGTCGCGGACTCCAATGACCGAGCAAGAAAATCAGATTGCTGCCATCAATGAGGATATGAACGCCTTCGTGGAATGGTGTGAGGAAAATAATGTCCAGTTTAATGACAGGAATTAATTTTAATTTCTTAGTTGCTATTCTATACATACTTTCCAAAGTATGCTTGGCAACCCTTGATTATTCTGTGCTACTATATTTTAAACAAGCTACGTGTTATGTAAATTTCGGTTGTATGGATCTTCTAGTTAAACTAATAACTTTTTGGTTACAGTTCATACATTTAGTTTCATATATTTCACTTTTTTCCAATGTTTCACTTTGGATCACCCAATAATATGTCGATGCTAAACTGAGTTTGGTATAGTAATTTAAAACGGGTATATTAAAAAAAATTGGGAAGTTTTGGGATGTTTCTATCATGTTGAGGATTATGGTATCGAAACATATTTTATGATTCCTCCTGAATAACGAAAGAAGTGGAATCACGAATGTTCTTTCTAAACGCATGCTTGTAAATTAGAATAGTATATTATTTTATATGGAGGAAAAGTGATACTTTTCATGGCGCGCTCGTGTTTAACAGCCGAACGGAGTGAGGCTGATAATAGAGAGCAAGCCATGAAAAGTAACTTTTCCTCCAAATAAAATATGCTGTTTTTTCTTCAAATGTTGACAAATTAATGCAAAAACATCTCTTTTTAATAGTAATAATATCTAATTATTATTAAAGATAAATGTGTTCGCAAGGCGGCTTAGACCACGGTCGTAGGTGGCCTTGCTTAGACCGGTGTCGGTGAATATAATGTAACATAAAGCTGTCAGTGGACACTGTCAACAATAATTATTTTTTTAAGATTGCGTTTTAATTCCGTATTGATAAGCAGTTATTGAGTAAGTTGGATTAAATAATAACCAATTTGTTCCTATATTAGTGATTTTTAGAAATGCGGTCACACATTGAGTGATAAATACAAATTGTAGTTTAATAAATCTTGAGTTGTTGACGCTTATTTTGTTGTCTGTTTGTATTGTATCTATGTTGCTATG
The DNA here is from genome assembly GCA_016904865.1 of Pissodes strobi. Taxonomy (NCBI): domain Eukaryota; kingdom Metazoa; phylum Arthropoda; class Insecta; order Coleoptera; family Curculionidae; genus Pissodes; species Pissodes strobi. Next base: position 438,711 of record MU181979.1, read on the forward strand.
ACAACACTTTTACCTCCGCCGGCGGAAAAGTGAAAAGTAAAGCTCCGGCGGAGGAAAAACGAAACTTCACGACCGCCTACACAGTCGAGTAATGACGGATTTACTGACGTTTGAAGAAAAAGTCTATTATGTGGGTGTTGAAGCCATAACTATCGCTATATTCTTAATTATCTCCCTTTTATTGCTGAATCTTTATTTACTGCGAAGAAAATTATCCATATAGATTACTTAGAAAACTGGCCATATTGTGTTATTTTCGGTTAATGAAATCTATCGGTTAGGGGCAGTATTTTTACTTTAAATATCAAGTTCCACTGTGTTATTATCACTTCTAATTACTGAAGTATCCGAAAATGATAATTGCTCATTGTTCTCGACCTCATAAGTAAATTTAACCTTCCGCAGATTGCGCGCGGACTTTCACTCTGCTATTTTGCCGTTAATTTCAAAAATCGATAGCCCGTGGCGCTGTAATACTGAGCATATTTCTATCGCGAGTTCTTCGAGAGTCAGTGCTCATTTGTGCCTTGGTGTATATGTTCAGTTTAAATATTTTGTTGCAACTTTTTTTAACTTGTTGCAAAAATGTGAGTTTTAGCTTTCATTATTAAAGTTTAAGATTGATGAATAATAAGTGTAAATGTTTTTAGGTGGCGTGCCCCTGGAATCGAAAGTGTGGTTTGCAAAAGCTTATGCAACAATATTTGGAAGAAGAGCCAGAAAGTGATTATAAGGACCACGAAGATGATGGAGAAGAAGATGATTTAGAAATGCAAGATTTGAATAGTGATAGCGAACAAGATATTGCGGACCCGGAAGTCATTAAAGTCCCTAGAGAATCATACTCTGTGTTTATTGGAAAATATGTAGTGGGCAAAACATATGACGAAAAGATATGTGAAAACAAGGGTTCGATAAAACATCTCCCCGGGATAAAAGGAGCTGCGCAAAACCTGAGAAGAGAAATAGATATTTGGAAGCGTTTTTTTTTTTACAGATGATGCACTGAATTCGGTAGTCGAAGATGCAAACAGACACATTATCATGGGTAGAGTCAATTACCAGCTGCAGTTGTGAGTAACTTCAATACATGTTATACACCATTTGAATGGCTCACAATAGATGAGAAACTAGAAGCATTTCGGGGACGTTTTAACTTTAGGCAGTACATACCCAGTAAACCAAATAAATACGGGCTTAAAATATTTGCTATGGTAGACGCCAATTCCATACAAGCAATCTTTACGTAGGCAAGCAGCCTGAAGGTCCATTCCAGGCAAGTAATGCTCTAACAACAGTTGTGCAGAGATTGTGTCTACCAATAAATGAAACATGCCGTAATGTGACAGTTGATAACTACTGGTTCACCAGTATGGAGCTACTCAATTCCTTTCATTTTGATTTCAAGCTGACTTTATTAGGTACAGTTAGAAAAGACAAAAAGGAATTGCCACCTGCATTTACGAATCCGTTGGGTCGTCCAGTTTTATCATCAATGTTCGCCTTTCGTGATAGCTGTATTGTAGTGTCGTACACACCAAAAAAAAAATAAAATACGACGAAGAAGGTTTTTACTACCTTCGTCATTTCAATTAGTGGAGGGCTATATTCGCCCTCATGGGATGCAAACTATTCATAAAGCTATGCACTTCAGAATAAAAGAGACTGATTTCGTTTTTAAATCTACTAATTAAAAAACAAGCCAAGAACATCAATTCACAGTTGCCCATTGCTGTGCCTTCAAGATGTTGGTATTAGGTCAGAAATTAATTCGAGCCTCTCGAACCTTGGTTAAGGTTAAATATTCTTGCGTGATTTCGTCATCAAACAAACCTATTCATCTGAAGTAATTCACCAAGATATTGCAACGTCGTCCCTGGGATTTATGTATTGCAAAAAGAGATTAACCAACAGAGATGATGTATGTTGTTTTATAAGTAAATGCTCAAACTAGATTGCTAGGCACTGGATATATCATAAGGTGGTAATCTTATTGCCGAAATTATGAAATGCATTTTCTTGCGAAGAAAATATAGACCACAAAGCAATAAAAAATAACTAACTGAAGAATATAAGAGACGTCTAAGACTAATTCTTAAGACAAAATTAAATTTGAAGTACCTATTCAACTTAAAAATTATAAATGCATCCACAAGATTTAAACTGAAGGAATATAAAAATTACACCCAAACTCATGCAAAGAGAGACTCACAATACGCATACTCCACGTACACCAGATAGAAATCCTCAGAAAATACTTTCAAAATAAGAGTACATCCTTGTACAAGGCACTCATACGAGCAGACAGAAACACACAATGCTGAATCTCTCACAATCTTAGTTATCAGTAGCAGACAAAAATATGCAAAAATATCTCTCACGATCTGAGCTATTATCTCAGGAGAAATTACTTGAAAATCACCTAAGAGTACAGGTGATGCATGAGATAATAATAAGCTTAGTCGGCAGTTAAATTAGATGTGGGTTGCGCATATGTAATGAGCATTTATTACTTGACATCATTTAAATAAATACACTTTATTGGCAGCACTTGGCTAGTACACAATACAACAAAAAAAAACTAATACAAATATTACATTTACATTCAAATAAGTTTGAATAAGGTCAGAAAACATTTTTTAATTATCATATATACTAATAGTATCAGGAACTGTATTGATGATATAACAGAACAAATATCACAAAATATTACATAAAAGTTAAAGATAGCTAAGTATATTTATTACTTTCGTGTTGGTATGTCTTCTATTCCTGACAGAGTACCCTCGCTTAAATTATTATCAGAGCTTTCGTCTGAACTGCTGTCATTGCCATCCAAATTTATTATTAATTCATCTACAACAATCTTTTCGATATACTCAGTCTCAATTCTCATTGCTTTTTCACAACGTGATTTCAACTGCTCCAACGTAAACTGTTCAAAAAACTGATCGGTTAATTTCATAACATCTGTCTAGTTAAAAGTTAACGTTCATTGTAGACACAAACTTCATCATCTGTGCCCACATTAGGTCAATAGGGTTAAGGTCAGGATGATATGAAGGTAGTTGAACCACGGTGTGTCTCGCACTGATAAATATTTCATCAATTTTATAAGCATTTTCCCTTCGTTTCGTCATTTTAATGAGACCGTAGAGCTCGGGTTTTAACATTTTATCGCCAAATGGAATATTTTTCTCGCCTAAGCACATACCTTCTATCTCTTGTGGTATGGCGCGTTGTAGGTTACTACTACACAGTTAGGGCGTAAACTCGGCACTAGGTTCTTTTTTTACCCACTTTTCATAATTTTCAAGATTCATCTAATTATAGTAATCCCCAATACTGCAGTCTGACTTACATGTGACATATGAATTTGGCACAAAACCATCTTCTCCAACGTTCACGATTATTAGGCGTGTGCTTTTTGATACAGGTTATCTTGTGTTCTATTGGTTTTGGTTTCTCCGACATCCACATCCACATGTACATATCAAGATATTGATAATTTCGTCAACAGGCATCACACACAAGATTTTCAAGCCAAAACTTAAAACAGCTTTAGCTAGCTAGAGAGATACACCATCATGTACATACAGAAAGCCATAATACTGAAGGTGTGAAGCATAACTCGCACGCCCAAGGCCTGCGACTGGCATACTTCTTACACATCCGTCTAGCTAAGGAGAAACGGGGAAAACACAATAGAAATTTAAAAACAACTATAAAAATAATAGTATTAGTAAATAATTCGCTATATTTTTAATAGGCACTACAGGAAAGTATGGAATACGTCAATGGGCAGAAAAGACAAAAACATGCTTCAAAAATACTACGTACCTTAACGCAGTTATCATTATTATTAAATCGTACGTATTGCAAATATCACAATAATTTTGTTTCGCAAAAACGCGTATTAAGTTAGTTTATATATTAAAATACCTATGAGCGTGAGAACATTACGTTTTAGCGGGAGCGTTTTAACGGGTGCTGTTTGGCGCCAACATGTTACCGCCGCATCCTATCGCTGCGTCTTGACCGCATATGTGTAGACTGTTCGATTTAAAATTGTAGGTTGTCTTCATCCCGCCAAACAGGACCCGTTAAAACGCTCCCGATAAAACGCAATGTATGTTTCAGCACTAAGAGTGCACTAACTCCATAATGTCATAGTTTATGGCTTTATAAAGTAATATAAACTGATATGAAGATTTCTAATCATTTACAAGATACTATTTAATTTCGAATACAAATCACTATATTGTTCTTTCCTACGTAGATGCTGGTCTACTGCTATACTCAAAAACTTCAGACACACCGATGAAGTAATACCACAGTTTATTCAATCTTTGGACCCTGTTAATACTATGGTTTCCAACCATTATACATAGCTCTAAATCCCCTCTATTCTCTACAGTGTGGAACCGAACATTATCCTTGAACTGTTGTTCATGTTTCAACTATGCTAATCTAAGATGTGAACTAAACTTAAAATTAAATAATTTGAAACTTAATTTTCTCATGTATTGATTCATACTTCAATTATTAAACGAAATAACTAAATTAAACTAAACCAAAAATATAAACAAGGGTTATCTAACATTGAAGGTTACCTTACTTCGTTAGCTGTCGATTACATCAGTATCTTTACAAAGTCATTGAAGTCAGCTGCTGTCGGTTCTAACCTTACACATTCTATTTATTGTTTAACTTTTGTCGTTTTCTTCTTTATATGCCTATTTGGTACTTCACGCTTTTTTTGTAATTGAATTAGAACAAAATGAAGTGATGCTAGCAAAAATTAACCTATTGTCCAATATTTTTATATCCCGAAATTCAATTTCGTTTGAACTGGACCTAAATTGTTAATTCTTAATTTTTAATTAATTTTAATTGCTAATCTAGTTTAATTCTTAACTAAGAGGTACGAAGCAGACATTAAGGTAAAAATTATTTTAATTTGATATTCCTGAGTTGCACTGATATTCAAGGTCTTCAACATTCATAGGTGAAACTATAAGTAAAGAGTAGCATATCAACTGCCCTCAAACCGATCATATAAATCATTAATTTATAAGAATGGTACCAACACAGACTCCTGCCGAATTCCAGAATAAAACAATTATATCGAGATGAGCAATATTTTCTCATATTTACTATCAGCATGTTCCATTGGTACATGTTGCTCTCTGGATATTGCATGCGTCCATTTTTTTCAACAACAATATGTGGTTTACGTAGACAAATGCTCTGCTGATATCACAATGTAATCTTTTTCAACTAAACAGGTATCACCTTTATGAGAATCGAGCTAATTTCATTTCAGTCATACTTGTAATTTACCGAATGCAAAACGTATCTAATAAACATGTGAAAATTCCTCCCAATGGCCGAATAACCTGCCTCTCAAGGAACCTCTATTTTTCATCAAGGCCGGCAGATTTCTTAATTTTAGCTATATTTTTAACCATCCAAGTTACTTGTGATTCAGATATTTGAGAAGATACCATAATTATTTTTTTTTGCTGCAAGTGGGCTATTCATAAAAAAAAGCTAGATGAAAGTTGCTTTTATTTTTGTCTATGTTGGCGAGCTCTTCAACCGCTAGTCCATCTTCTCTTATGAGATTTGCAGAATTCGTTAGCCGTCTCTGATAGAGTGCTGATTAAGTGCCGCATGAGCCTTTTTGGCATCACTATATATCGCAGTAAGCTTCATACAATTGCCAAAATAATTGAGTTTAACGGCAGTTGTTGATAAGGTGAAAACAATGGTTAAGAAAGCCAGACTGGACAAGCTCAAATCAATACGTCTCTCCAATAACAGGTTCCAAAAAAGAAACAGCAAATAACGGAAGATATTCGAATACCATCTTGAAAATATTACAGATAAATTAATCCACATATTGTGACTAATTCGTAGTATTTAAAAGATATGCTATCGGTTATGTTGATACGGAATAAATTTTATTTTGCAAACCTCTAAAGAC